>PVIC010026448.1:0-24529 GCA_004025085.1 Thryonomys swinderianus | reverse complement strand
CAAAAAAAAAAAAAAAAAAAAAAAAAAAAACAGGAAAAACGTTCCAGTTTAGTGACAAACTTCAGAAAAGGAATTAATAAGTGATTCTCTCAAGCCTACGGGGATAGTGCAGGAAGGGTATGTGACTCAGCTGAAGAGTCAGCAAGTGGTCTTTAGGAAGCAGCCAGGAAGTGAGGACCCTGTGAGGAAATTCACCCAGAAGGATTTGCATGAGTTGGTGTGAGATTTAAGACATTACAAAGGGAAGACAGGAAATGAAAAGCAGCTGCAGGAGGGGAAAATCTTGGAGATTAAAAGTAATGATTGGAGGCTGGGCATGGTGGCTTACGCCTGTAATCCCAGCACTTGGGAGGCAGAGACAGGAGGATTGCTGAGTTCGAGGCTTGCCTGGGCTACATAGTGAGCTCAGGGCCAGCCTGAACTACAAAGCAAGACCCTGTCTCAAAAAAAAAAAAAAAAAAGTTATGATTGGAGGTTATTGACTGCCATCAAGGTGGCAAGTAAACTCGAATTAAGTTTATTTATAGTTATGTTCTTATAATACAGTAACCGAGACTTAAAACAGTAACCGAGCTAAAACTTTAAACTTTCTCATGTGGCTTATCACAAGATGCCTTTAATGTTGGCAAGTATTCTTCATACATCTTTGCCCATCTGTTCTGTGCTAAAGGAATCTAGGGAATGTTAGGTCAGAGAGCATAGTAATCTGCACAAGGCAGGCCTAGAACAAACACTGGATTGTGAAGGAGCCCTGAGTTCTGGCCCTGCAGGATGCTCCCTGCAGACATTTACAAGCTACAAGAAATGATGTCTCCTAAGTCAGTGTTCCCCTGCTCTACTCCATAGTGGCAGAATGAGTTATACTGGGAGCAGATAAGAGGTCAGCCTTCCAGAGTTCTAAGGTCAGAGAGGACCTTGTACAGGAATGGACGTTTCACAGACAAGTGAAGGATAAATAGATTCCAGCCTGAGGAGACCAACCAAAAAAAAGGACCTATAGGCAAATTCAGACAGGCAGAGCCAAAATATGGTGAGGAATTGTCCATTTCTAGGCCAGGAAGATTTCAAAATGTCTGGACCTTGGAGGAAGAGGAAATGCAAAAGTCACTGCCAGAGAGGCAAGTAGAAAATATGTCAGGACAAGGTCAGTCATGATGTTAATGAATCTGGATATATCTGGATCTTAAATTTTACTAATATCAGCTTATCTTGTAAAGATAGGTTGTCTGAATAAGCCTGGCATATAAGCATGTCTTAATAATTTTATCAGATAATCTGTGAGTGGTAAATGTCTTGGATTTTCTGTTCCATCACAAGCAGTGTAGTAATTGGTCAAGATAGACACTCCATTCAGATTGCTAAATGAGTAATGGACTTTCAGGAAATGAAACATCCAGTAGGAAGTTTTATTTTTACTATAACTTTTCTAATTCTTTTTCTTTTTCTTTTTTTGTACTGGGAATTGAACTCAGGACCTTGAGTTTCCAAGACAGGTGCCAGAACCACTGATCTAAATCCCTCCCTGGCTAACTATGTTTTGATTACTGGATAATTCTTTCTAATTTCTCTCTTATTTTAAGTAATGCTAAAAGTGAAAATCCTTACTTGAAATCTTCAAGTATACTTATGTTTATTCATTTGAAAAGGAATCAGTAGGCTTATTGTTTAATAGTACATGTATTTGTAAGGCTCATAATACAATGCACTGCAAAAAAGGGATATTTCAATTATGCACTCACTAACATATATTTTAAAATATGTTTCCTCACATTTTCAGCACAGTGAATTATCCATTCATTTGATAATTATTGTATAAATAAATAATTTGCAATTGTGTGATATAGTTAGGGGCTTGTGTATTATTTGTGCTTCCTTTGATAAATGCATGAAATCATATCCTTTGTCCAGTCCAACACCATCTATTAATTTTAGTTTTCAAATACAAATATTTAGGCCATGGCTTCACCTGTGACATACTTTTTGCTAATTTTTTAAAATTAACTTGCTGATTCATCATTTTCTTTAAAAATAATTCATTGCACCATACTCAGGGATTGGACTGAAGTCAGTGTTTGTTTTCCTCTGGGCATAGATCATCACTGGACTGTGAGCACGTTTCACAAATTGTGTCATCTCTGCATTATCTGTTTCAAGGGTATTTTCTGTTTGATGTTTACTTTTTGTTTCTCATTCATAGATTTTTTATTTGAATCTTTATTGGTACATTATATATACACATCACAATTACTCTCAACATTGAGAGCTTCTACCAGTATATGACATGACTTAATTCTCATTTTTCCCCTTCCCCTACCCACCCTACAACCTCCCACCCCTATATGCTCAAGCTTTGTTTCCTTTAACAATCAAAGTTTTTCTTTCCCCTCATTACTTACCCCTGACCTCTATTTCCCATTGAATATCTATCATGCATTTTTTTTTTTTTCTGAAACAGGGTCTCGCTTTGTAGTTCAGGCTGGCCCTCAGCTCACTACGTAGCCCAGGCAAGCCTCAAATTCAGCAATCCTCCTGTCTCTGCCTCCTGAGTGCTAGGATTACAGGCCTGAGCCACCACGCCAGGCACTGTGGTATGTAGTATTGATGGCTGGTGGGCGTGAGTCACCACGCCCAGCATTGTATGTGGTTACTGGGATGGAACTCAGGGCCTTGTGCTTACGAGGCAGGTGCTGAAACCACTGAGCTAAATCTCTGGCCCTCTATCATGCATTTCTATCATGATTACAGTATCTATCATGCATTTGATTTAATTTTCTTTTTACTCAAACATTCCACAGTTTGTATTTTTTCTGACATTCTGAGATTAATGTACCATTTACTATACTTCATTTTATTCTTCATTAATAATAAAAATATCCTATAATTTTCTTATGAATTGATTTTGGCTTAAATTTTATGGTTAACCTTCTGTGTTTTATTGTCATTATATTCCTAAAATATATACAGTGCAGTAATGAAAGCTAGACTTAGATAAAGCAAGAATTCCAGCTTTGATTTCAGATAGTTCCATAACCCTTCTCTACCTTATTTTCAGAATAAAAAGATAGTAGTGATGGGATCATTCAAAGAATTTGCAAGTAGTTATGAATAATTTGACCCAGCAAAGCAAGGACCTAGATGCTTTGAGCATGTGACAGAAAGCTGGGCCACTTATCAGTCCTCATGGACAAATGAGTACACAAGTAACATCAACTAATATTGGAGAGTGAGTTAATACTAGGAAGAAAAGTAAACCATGTCAAGAAAATACATGGGGCTGAGGAGTTGAGAGTTTGAATAAATTATCACAGGTTATGAAGCTTAATATATCTGAGGTACTTTGACAATGGCTTGGAATATAATGAACGCTTAATAAATGTCAGTATTGATTAATTACATTTTAATTTTACTCTTAAAATTTCTATTTATAGGAATATTTTGTTTACATGTTTGTTTTAATGTCAAGGGATAAACATTTCGATAGTTTTCTTATTTTGAAAAGCTACTGTTTGTTGCTTTTAAAGAGAATATGTCCTATAAATTTTGCATTTGTAAGTTTTTGAGTATTTATTTTAACCTTAGAGAAATTATTGTTAAAAAATAGACCTGAAGCTATAAATTCTCTATCCTGTCTAATTATTATTGAATAATATATATGTAAATAAGTATAATTTATCAATTAAGCAACTTATGTGATAGGTAAATTATGTGAATTATATATATATAATTATATATATTTTATATATATATATAATTCTTCCTTATTTTTCTTATTTGATCCAGAAAGTACTTAGAAAGATTTTATTTAGGTAATGGTTTTTGATGTATATATTTTGACAAAATGATACTTTGGTTATAAATCTTTTTATTCATTTTTCTTACATATTGTTCCATTTATCAGAATATAATGCCATTCTGTACACTTTCCTGTCTTTTGCTAGGATTTGATATTCAGTGAGAATTTCTTGACAGAACATTTCTATGAAATATATACAAAACTATTGGTGAAGAAATGAGCAATTCTTATTTAAATTGTAAGATTTTCTCATTTGCTTTTAAGCATTTCTGCTACTAATTTGTACTTCAATAGTTTTAGTATCATTGTAAGTGCACAATTTTAAATAGGAGTTTGATTTTTTTTTGCCTCAGTTGAAAGCCTTTAGAATTTTTGTCCACATTGCTTCTATGTTTAATTTTTATTTATTTATGAGTTGGGATGTCTTCAGCTTGTTTACAAATCTAAATAACACCTCCAGTAGAGCATATGTGAGCAAACAGACACTGGGGTTTTTTTGGTGTTGTTTGTTTTGTACCAGAGATAAAACTCAGGACCTGGCCTTTATCAGGCAGGTAAGGGATCAGTGAGCGTCATCCCAGCCTAAATACACATTTTTTCAATAATTGCCAATATAAAATTATTCATGTTCTTCTCCACCCTTCAGATTGGTCTTTCATGTTCTTTCCATGCTCCCCAGTGAGAACCTAACCTTCAATCCACTAGATCCTAAGTATAGGAAGGCTTCCCAGGTCAGTCTGATAGACGCCATTATCACGGTCACTTCTTTACAATGTATTTGCTTTGTGTCCCACATGCCTACTGATTCTAGAAATTTCTTCTACCTTCAAAACAGTGGCTTGGAGAGGACATTCAGTAATGGTATTTTTCCTACTGCTTGGGGTAAGACTCAAGGCTTGTTCGTGAAAGGCAACAGCAATGACTACAATTATTAAGTTACTGATTTATGCCAACTGCCCTGTGGGTCTTTCCTAGAGTCATAATGACCATGGAAGGTAGATGACTTGAATCAATTCAGAGCACACAGGCAGGCATAACAGAGCGACTAAAGACCCAGAATAAAAGACCTACAGAATTGTTTCAGAGTGTGGCAAGAATGATGGGACAAATGTATTTGAAGTGAGGGAGAGTATTTTGAGGGGTATTAATGGCAATATGCCTTTTACTACAATGTTTTTTAAAGCCTAGGTTTCCACTATATATTCTGTTCACACCATGGAGCTCCCTAGTATCTTTCTATACAACATGGTAATGTCACTGGTGAACTCAGCTCAAAAAGTGCTGCTGCAGGTCAACCAAGTTAAACTTCTACATCAATCATCAGGATAAAATGTGTTATCTTTCTAGCCACTCTCCTCAAAAAAATAATTTTGTAGTTTGCTCTCTAGAACATGATCACAATCCCTACATGATACACCCCATAGGTAACACCTCAGATTCTATAGACGTACATACATCCATTCAGCATACCTTTTTGGGGACCCTTGTTTACTTCCCTGATAAATATAATGTAAATCCAAATCAGAATAATATTGGCCAAGGCAAATATAAGACACTGATTTCCACCAAACAATAGAGAAAAGCACCTTACATTCAAGTTTGCAGTAATTTTAATTGACATATTTAAGATATTACAGTTCACTGTATTTTTTAATTTACATGGCTATGATCGAGAATGGTTTAAAGTTAGGAAGAGGTAAAAATTGACTTCTATGATTCCGGATGGTCAGTTTTATCATGTTTAGTGTTATGTTCAAAGAGAAAAAATTTTTTCACTCATGTCTTTAGCGTTTTTGGCTGTTTTATGAAATCAATAGGCTCACACTCCTTGGAGGAAAAAAAACAGTGCAAATTTGTCTAGAAGTCTGACGTAGGTAAAGGATTTTCTAATAAAGGGAGTCACTCTCTAACTTCTAATGAGTTGCTTAGGCAGGATGAAGAAGAAACTTCTCTGTGAAATGATATGGAGGTAAGGAATGTGAACATAGTCTTAAAGAACAGGTAGACCTGTCTGGAAATGATTACTTTTCTATAATTTTGTGTCATATTTGTTCTATCAATGAACAAGGTCCTAGGAATTGGCTGCCACACAGTATGCAGAAGAGGCAAAAATCTAAGCAAGTAAATTTAATTTTAAAATAAAAAAACCCATAATTTTGAACTACTCTGCTAAGTAAACAATCAGTTACCCCACCCACTTTCTGATAACCTAATTAGGAGCTTTTCAGGGCAGGGAAGAAGGTGCCCTTATATCTCTATAAAGTAACAGACAATATGAATGGGAAAAGAATAAAGATGGGTGCTTTTAGAAGGCTATTTGTGGTCCAGAAGGATAACCAGTGGGTGAGAATCAGTGCTGTGGGAACAAATAAAGGGCACTAAATTAGATTTCAACTTTGGATAACAAAAAATTACAAGTATTACTGTATTTTATTCAATCATTATTCATCTGCAATTCAACTATAGCTGATCATTCCTGCATATGTTTTCACTGGCGAAATCTGTGAACATTATTGAGGAATCTTTCAGAGAAAGGGAGTCCTCAAGTAGTTTGAACTCCTCATTGTTTTTCCAAGTATTCATTACTTTGCAGGTTTCCAACCCTATTTTCAAAAATGTAGCATTATGCAATATGACTTAACTCAGATAATCAAGGGCTTTTCCCACATCCATAAAATATGCTTAAATTATTCTGAAGTGTTCTTTTGTTGTTGGTGTTATAATATACTTTATCATCAGTATCTTAGTGTAAGAAATTATTGTTAGAAATTAAAAGAGGTATACAAAGAAAATACACTAGCTAGTAAATCTCCAAAGGTGTAAGGAAAGAGGAGAAGATAGGAAGAAGGGAAAAAGACTGACCAAAAGAAGAAAAGGAAGTACGTGTATGAATTCTAGTGTGGGGCTTTGGTTTTAAGTAAATTAAAATTGAATAAAGTCACTGTGATGGTATATTTAGCTCAATTTGAGCATTTTCATGGCCTCTTTTTAATTCTTACAGAGATTCATTCTCTTGTGTATTTCTCAAGCTTCAAATTGAATGTACCCATTTATCTTGTCACTTTGACAACTTCAATTGAAGGTCTTTTAACTGATGTCGGAAAGAAAACTACTGCTATTTGTAAAGAGAATTTGAGTGAGGGAGTTGGAAGCTAGAGGCATGCTTTTCTCACCAGCTTTCTCAAATGGAAAATACTTTCCTCCACTTTGACAAACGGAAATGTAAAATCCTCTCAAAGGTTCAGAATGCAAGTGTGAATGAAGGGTCATCAAATGCTGGTATGTACTGCCTGCATGGCTACATTTCAGGTGGAGGTCACAGAATTAGACTCCTTGAGGTAACCTGGACCATACAGATTACTTCACTATAATCTGGGCATGGTAGATCATCCCTGGAATAAGATCAGAATAAGTGATTTCGGCCTGTGAAATTAAAAGTGCCTGGCGTGCTGACCTTCATGTTCTCATGGGCAGACACATGTTTTGAATTCAGAGTATTGAAGCAAAATGCTGCTATGCTGTGGATTCTTCAGGTTGGATATTTTGGGAGTTGATTTCACATGATTCTTTCATCTGAGTCCTAGGAACCCAGTATTGAAAGGATTATGGAGACCTAGGGTTGTCCAACCTTGAACACAAAACATTTTCAGAACCACAATTGCATTCATGGTAATGGCAAGAGGAAGACATTGGTTAGGTTAATCTGTAATGTCCCTACACTACTCTCTTAGTAAATGGAGGGATCCTGTACCAGTAGAAGTAATGCAAATGCAGTGGTTGAACCACAAGCAAAGGGATATTTTTCTCACATAATAATGAATATGGCAGTTAGACTAGGCTGGCTAGAGGCTGCCTGATGCCAGCTGGGAGTAACACTTCCATATTTCTGCTAAGTGAATGACTTTCATGTTAATACTTTTCACCTGTGATTTCAAGATGGTTGCCCTGGGTTCCAGCAATTGTGTCTTGGCAGGAAGAGGTCGAAAGGCAGGCTTCAGATAGACACATCCCTTTAAAACTCACCAAAACCCAAAGTCTTTCATCTAAAAATCCACAACTGTGCCACAGAGCCATCTATAGCAGTAAGAAAGGTTAAAACTTGGACAAGAAGGTGGATACACTGCAAATACATATGAATATTGCACTCTCTTCATAAGTAAAGGGGGAGGATAGCTATCAGGAATTCATTTTAAAAGGAATTAACATGTCATATTTCTTGTCATTTCACTACCTTTGTGCAATGCATCTTTTAAGTTATTGAGCATGGAAAAAAAAATCACCTTACACATTCTGGGAAGGATCTCAGTAACTTAGCCTGAGTTTTATATTCCTCCAAGTTTGTGCACTGAAATCCTTCCCTTTCTTTTCTTATCACACTACAGTTTTTCTAACCTGATAAACTAATTGGAGATATTTTTCAATAATTTGTGAAAAATTTGAGTATTTTTAAACTTCTTATTATCATATTCTAATTATCTACTAGGATGTTTTTATTCAAAACACGCTCTTTTTAATCCATAGTCATCTTTCTAAAGTTGAAGTTCTTGAATTGTAAATTTTTTTTTTCTTTTTTGAGACAGGGTCTCGCTTTGTAGTTCGAGCTGGCTCTGAGCTCACTATGTAGCCCAGGCAAGCTTCGAACTCAGCAGTCCTCCTGTCTCTGCCTCCCAAGTGCTGGGATTACAGGCGTGACCCACCATGCTAGGCACTGTGGTATGCGGTATTGATTGCTGGTGGGTGTGAGTCTCCACGCCCAGCATTGTATGTGGTTTCCATGGATCAAACTCAGGACCTTGCGCTTGCGAGGCAGGCGCTGGAACCACTGAGCTAACCTTCCGGCCCGAATTGTAAATTTTTATGCCTATAATGTCCTTGTTTCTTAATGAATTTTTCCATCTCTTCCTCTTTTTCTTATGTTAACTTATATGAAAAATTAAATCATTGTATTCTTTATGCTCATGTTCTAAAAGAAATATATATATATATATATATACACATATATATATATATATGTAGAGAGACAGAGACAGAGAGACAGAGATAGAGACAGAGAGAAATGATAGCTAGATGGATACATAGATAGATAGATAGATAGATAGATAGATAGATAGATAGATAGATAGATAGATAGATAGATAGATCTCCCCATATGACACCGTGGTATCTACTGTCAGAGTATGGAGAGTACTGCCTTCTTTCCCAAATGACACTGAATCTAAACATGTGTTTTTTTCTCTTACCAATAGAATGTAGGAGAAAGGGAAAGTGTCTCAGTTCCAAGTTGGGCCCTACAAAGGTCTCATGTGTCTCCTTTTCCTCTCACATACTCCTGTAATTTGCCAAGCAAATATTCCTAAATAGCCACTCACCCCAAGTGATGATCCGAGAGGGCTAGAAGCTATTATGCAGCCTGAGACTGAAACCAGTTCCCAACATAACTTAAATCATATGAACTTTGTTTTACTACTGATATTTTGAGATCATTGTCACACCTTATTATTATGACAACACAACCATAGGGAAAAGTGCAAAAGGGAGGTCTGCCTTTGGGAGGAACAATTGCCCAGATTTTGTAAACTCTACTAGTTGATTAATGTTATTTCCCAGATTCGCACATCTGTTTTCCTTTTAAATGAGGATTCCTGTGCCCTACTCAGCAAACAAGATGTAAGTATACACACGTGGCAGTGGTTTTCAGAAAATGTGAGGAGGCCTTAACAGAGAGGTGCTATGGAAATCTTGAGACACCATGGTAATGAATAATTCATCACATTCCTTAGCTCCCAGAAAAGGGCAGTTGAGGACTCAGGAGGAAATTGTGGTGGCTTTCTTCTCTTGTAATTCACAAGTGTACCTTGGAAAAAACATAGGCATCTTTTCTAATGGCCTAGGTCCTGGAAGTATTTCTGGGTACACACCAGAAACACTACCTCAGCCCTGGCTCTTTGCCACTTGTGGCAGGAGGCCCCGGGGGACAGATTCATCTTCAGTTCCAGTGTGGACTGGCAGGGCCTAAACAGTAGGTTACTGGCAAGAGCCTGGGAAGAGCTGGAGAAGAAAATTTCCTCAGAAAGCTCAAACTGGCTGCGTGTGTTGGTGATATGAACAAATCCTGAGAGACCCTCCAATTCTTGTCACTATGGTTTCTCTACCCGAAGTGAAATAAACGAGACAGCTGCTGCCTCTGGTCACCCTCAGAGGGGCACCGGCTGCAGCTGGTTTCTCTCCCACGGGGCTTTGCAGTTATTCGGTGCCTACCCTGGCACCTAGACAGCTGGCAGCCTTTCCTGAGAACTTCTTAGAATTCTATTTTCTGTGCTCTGAAACTTGCTGCTGATTATAATTACCCAGTGACCAGTGGAAGCTCCAGCCAGGAAGTGTTTGTGGTTCAGTAAGCCCTCTGCAAGCAAGAGCTCCCCTCTGGTGAGACACAGCTCACCGGGTAAAGGATGACTTGTTAGGGAGCTGGAGAGCTTTTTGAGAAATTGCCTTACACTCTTGTTTTTGTAAACATGGCGGGAAAAAAATAGAAGCATTTTTCTTTTCCCACTACAGGGAAGTCAATGTCCTTAGGCTCTTGAGGTCTGGTCTACTTCTCCCCATCAGAGGGGAGCAACACTCATGTATCTAAACAGAGAAGAGGTATCTATGTAAATCTGCATCACTTGGATGATGAATAAGCTTCTCCATATTGACGGTCTATGATGAGAATTCATAAGCTCAATGTTTTTCAGTGGAGAGTTAAACCACAGAAGTGACCAGTGCTGGCCTGATGAGATGAATTCTAGCTGACCCCTGGCACTCTGGAAGACAATAGGGAGTGACAGGATCTGGGAAGGCCAGAGAGTTCATGCTGCCTGCAGGGGTTCACGCCACTCAGTTTCATCTGGCAGCTGCTGTTCAGAATGCAAACCTCTATTCTGGAGCTAGGAGCAATCACAGACACAGCACTCATAAAGCACGAAGGCACAGCTTGCCTGCTTTCCTGTTTGGGGACAGAAACAAGCTTCCCAGTATTGTTATGGAAGCAACACATAGAAAATCTGCAAAATGACCAATTGTAGATGGTCTTAGAAGTTTTGCTCATTTGAGGAATACACCAAAAACTAATAACTGCGGTCAGTAAATGGAAGTGACTTGCATTGAAAATTGCTCATCTAAGAGATGTACATGGCCTAAGTTTTGAGTTATTTTGATCAGAGAGAATGATAAAGAGGGAATTAGGGAACTGGTAGGCTAAAGGAGAAAAATGGAAGGCACAGAAGATATTTCATGAAATTTTCAGGAAAAGTAAGGAAACTTATGGGTGGAAAATCTTTGCATCAGATCACAGCTCTTGTGTTTGCAAGAAGGGTGACAGTGAAGACAGTGTAAGAGGTATGCAGGGATTCCTGGAGACAAGAGGACATAGAGTTAAAGGCTCCAAGTTAAACTGTCATTTAGCATTTAGTTCTTGGGTACTTCTTAAAGAACCAGATGTTTTCCCTAACATGCTAAAATTAAATATTTGAAGTAAATTTATTGAGAAAAATGACCCAGAAATATACGTAGGATGGAAACAACCATAAGCAGGAATTAAGGACATATATGCAATAATTTAAAGCTTTTATCATTAATTTGGTATTTATTTAGAGAACTATTCTTAGTGTGTGTGTGTGTGTGTGTGTGTGTGTGTGTGTGTGTGTATGAGAGAGAGAGAGAGAGAGAGAGCATCTATAACAAACCACAGAAACCAAACTGTACTGGTTTTGTTGGAAGCTAATTTATTTGAAGGACACTGGATAGCTAACAAAATCCTCATGCATGCCACAGAGGCAGATTTTGAAAAGACTAAGAAGTAAAGGAAAGGCCAAGAAGTAAAGGGGACCTCCTTGCAACCAAGAATGCACCATAGCAGCACCAGCCGTAGACAGTGCAGCACACTCATGGGACAGACGCTCACAGCCCTTGGTAGCCTGTCAACCATCTTTGGGCATAGCCTCAGGTTTGTTTCACTTCCTCAAGATTCAAAGTATGTGGAAGCAGAGCCCAAGGGGACAAGTTTAAGATGATTCTCCATAACTTTAGCACTCTTTGAATTCTAGAATAAGAGGAGACTTCTCATCAAAATTGAAATTGAGCAAATCTAGAGAGAAAGTAGATTATTAGCTTCCAGGGCCTAGTATAAGGTGATATTCAGACTAACTGTACATAGGCAACTATACAAGATTTCTTTGAAGGGATAACATAAATGTTCTGGAATCAGCTATTTGTGGTGGGTATGTAACATATGTGTGTACATATATATATATATATATATATATATATATATGTACACACATATGTTCAGAATGCAAACATATATATACATATATGTATATTCATTATGTTACATATATATAATCCATTATTTCTACAATTTCAAGTGATGAATTTCTTATTATATAAATTCTATCTGAACTTTTTAAAGGAGGAAGAAGTGGTAAGGGTAGCTATAAAACAAGAATATGAAAATGTTATTTAGAAAGTAGGAGACATCCTACATGATTGATAAAAAAACTAAAAATTAAAATGGATTGGGAAAGTAAAAATTGTACAGAGCTTAAAACCACCTTGTTGACATAAAAAGTTATCAAAAATCTAACATATAAGGGCTGGGGATTTAGCTCAAGTGGTACTGCACCAACCTTGGACACATAAGGGACCGAGTTTGATCTCCAGTACCAAAAAAAAAAAAAAGTATATAATATAACCACAGGAATTAAATAAAAATGTATGAAGGGATATTTAAGAGATGTGAAAGATAGTTCAAAAGAAAACATTTGTCCAGATCATTATTATTCAAATTGCAGAAGTAGGGCCATTATTGGACCATCCCTATGTATTGAACTGTACCCTTCAAAATTGCATGTTGAACCCCTATTACCTGATATAATAATGTTTGGAAATGGAACCTTTAGGAAATAACTAGTTTATAAGTGGAGCCACTAAGTGACTCTATAATGGAACTAGTAACAAACACAGGAAGACAAGTGTGGTAGCACACATCTGTAACCTCAGCAACTGGCAGGCTGGGACTGGAGGATTGCAAATTCCAGAGCAATCAGGCAATTAATGACTTAGAGAAAACTTGACACAAAATAAACAAAATTTATAAAAAGTCAGGAGTATATCTTAGTGTGAAAGCCCCTAGTTCAATATCCAGTAGGATAAAGAAGGGGGTGGATGGGATGAGAGGAATGTTTCTGTCTCAGCAAGGTGAAAATTCAACATGAAAGGGGGTCGGTCACATATAAGCTAGAATTGCAGCCCTCACCAGGTATTGATTGCACCACTGGCCCCCTGACCACATGGAGTCCAGGCCACCAGAACTGGGAACAATGAATTTCTATCAACCACTCTGTTGTATTTTGTCGGAGCAGTCCTTACAGAAAGATTACTGTCATCTCATGGGGGAAAGCTCTTACTCTTGTGAGTCTGGATTACTTACTACACCAGTGAATTGTTACAGAGAAGCTTCCCTGTGTTTTGAATTTTCTTCCCATTTGCCTTTTTCTCTTCTACCAGTTATGACACAGCATGAAGCTTTTACTAGAAGGAGAGTAGATTCTGACATCATGCTCTTGAAATTCCCTTACCCCAGAACCAAGATCCAAAATCAACTTTTCCTGTTTACAAATAATACTGCCTCGGGTGTTCTCTTGTAACAAGAAAACCTTGACAAATGGATCAGAACGAAGCATATATATCAATAGGATACATATAATGGATAGTATACAAAACGTATTTCTTGCTTTAGATTGTAGTCAAATGTTTGATAGTCAATAGTGATCCAATAGACAATGAAAATACAGGGTACAGCTCAAATAAATAGTAACAGATAATTTCCTCATTAAAAAAGTACAGATCTATTCTTTTGAAAGCTATTTTAATAAAGAACAAATGAAAATCCACATCCAGGTAGAATCTAAGGATTTCTGGATATTAATACATATTAGTATCAGAGGATAATCCAGGGTTGTATTCATCCTTCTGAAGGAGAAAAGATTATGGACCAAAACTGTATGACTGGAAAATATCAATCAAACAGGAAAGAAGAATGAAGGAACTTGGTGACAGGCAAAAAGATAGATAGTTTAAAACCTATACATGCTTTATGAATAAAAGACATTATTCAAGAAAGTACTGTACCAAAGTGAAAAAATAATTCAAGACTGAAGATGACATGGGGTATATATTTAAGTGTAACCTAGAAGAAATCTTAAAAGCATTAAAAAGAAAATACATTAAAATGGGATGCTAAGAATATTCCACTACCACAATTTAAATGACACTGGGTAGCAATTACTTTCCTGAGTTGAAAATATTTCTGACTCTACAATGAATAGTTGTATATTATAGTATTGAAAAGTATGGGTTGGAAGGTTACTGATAATGTATGAAAAACGTTTGTATATAAAACTGATGGATAGTAAGATAAATCAATGTAAACAAAGTAACAAAATACAAAGAAATTACAGATAAGCAAATAATGACAGAAAGAACAGTAATTGCTCTAATTTTCTCATTTTCATGTAAGGAAACAAATACTATGTCAAGTCAATAAACCAAGAGACAGAAGTTGAGGTAATAAAGGCAGGAATAACTAGATATACTAAAATTAATAGCATGGTCAAAGCAAAGCACAATGAACACAATTTTTTTTTTTTTTTTGAGACAGGGTCTCGCTTTGTAGTTCAGGCTGGCTCTGAGCTTACTATGTAGCCCAGGCAAGCCTCGATCTCAGCAATCCTCCTGTCTCTGCCTCCCAAGTGCTGGGATTACAGGCCTGAGCCACCACGCCTGGCACTGTGGTATGTGGTATTGATTGCTGATGGGCATGAGTCTCCACGCCCAGCATTGTATGTGGTTACCGGGGATCAAACTCAGGACCTTGTGCTTGCAAGGCAGGCCCTGGAATCATTGAGCTAACCCTCCAGCCCTGAACACAAATATTTTAAGAGATGCTCATAAGACTTGTGCTTTTGAAGGGTATTTGAAGGTTATTTTGGTGATTCTCAGTCAGACTTGTAAATTAATTACTCTGATGCCTTGATGGAAGGGGCCTACTTGTATCTATCCCTGCACTCTCTACGTCTGTGGTACTATTCCATTCTGCCTTGGAATTTAAACATAGGACTTGATTTTGGCCATTGGTTTATTACTCAAGTATGTGCAAGCTGAGATTTGAAAACTTATTTTGCATTTTCCTTTCTGTTCTTGCTTCTCTTAACTGTCACCTCTTGTATGCAGAATGTGCCACCAATTCCAGCCCATCCCCTGGGGGTTCTTCCTAGTCTTGCCTTTTACCATTTCTATGAATCCTTCCCAGACAAAGAACCTTTAATCCTTCTGTCCATAACGGTTTTCTGGTCCATGCTACATACCTTTGCAGCCCTTGGTTAGGTGGCTTCCAACCACCACTCATTCCTCCACTGCTGTTTCTAGACTCTTGGCTCTGGCCCTGGCTCTCTCAGTTTCACATGATGCTGCTTTTTAGCCATCTTCCGTGTTCTCAGACTGTACTGCTGCCTCTGAGGCCAGAGAAAGGAATGAAAGCAAGTAAAAGATAAATCTCGGTAAACTTGTATTTAGGAGAAATTATTTTGTGAAACTGTGACTCAAGAGAGTTTCACATTTCACTTATCACTTATTAGAGCTAGCAGAAAGTAAGAAGGATTTCTTAATCTTTTGATAAATCTATACTTTAAATGACACCTTTATTGGTGATACACTTCTACCAGGATCCTATCTTCTCTCAGTAGCATTAAAACTGAATGAAGGAAAGAAAAATAATTATGATGGTAAAAATAAAAAGGGAAAAAAGCTTATGTGTATATAGTGGGCAGGGGTTGTAGAGTGGGTATGGGAAAGGTAAAAAATGAGAATTAAGTCATGTCATATACTGGTACAAATTCTCATTGTTGAGTGTGATCATGATATGTATATAAAATGTACCTATTTCACAATTTAAAAAAATAACAAAAAAACTGAATGTAGGTATTAATATGAAATACTCAGCAGAAATACAACAAAGTGGAATTGTCTAACATCTACTGTATTTTCAAGACAATCAAATAAGAAAACAAATGAGCAAATTTCCAAATTTTCAGCATCAACAACTAGTGAGTATACGGAGAAAAAGAAGCTTTCATAACCTTTTTGTAAGAAATAACTAAGTACACTTTAGAGAACATTTTGAAAATATCTACTGTTATGCAACTACATTTGAAGATGAATTTATACAATTACATTTGAAAATGAATTTATTCTTTGACCCTGTGCTTGTGCTTTAAGTTCTGTTTTGTAGATAAAATGTGTAGAAATCCAAAAGGAAATATGAAAAGCATGTTTATTATAGCCTGATACAGATAGGAAAACATTAAGAAAGACACAAAGGTCCAACATGAATATAAGTTCAGTATATTAGTCAAATTTCATAGTATGCACGGTTGAGAATGAATGAAATAAAACTACTGCTACTGACCCAATCAAAAATCTAAAACTTCATACTGTAATAAAAACTATATTGTGTTATGGTACAGTCACTATAATAAATCCTCTAATGATGTTTATAAATACACTAGAAAGGTTCAGAGGTTTAGCTCAGTGGTTCTGATGCCTGCTTCACAAACTCAAGTTCATATGTCTGATCCCTGGCACAACAAACAAGCAGACAAATAAATAAATAATAATTAAATATACTAGAACAATGTTGCATATTGTTTAAGATATAACAATCCAAAATTATGCATGGGAATGCAAATACCAAATTCAACAGAATGAGTACCGCTGAGTAGAGATATTGAACTGGATCTGAATTATTTAATAATAAAAATGTACAATAGATCAATAGATGTGGTTAATACTGATAGTTAAACATTAAGCTCATATGTACTCATGGCATTTTTTTCACTAAAATTTCTATGCACCCCCACACAGGTGCATACCAGAAGGAGGTCCAGGCTGGTGTGCCTTGTAGAATATCTAAGAGAAGCTGTCTCTAAAGAGTGAAACTCTGCAAATAGAAATAGTCTCCACTACTATCAGTATAAAGGTATTTTGGGAAAAGTTAGTATAAGTGAATAACCACAAATGTGTAATCTGTACCAACCAGTACTAAATGCTATGAAGTATGAATGTCATTTATTGAAGGTGAAAGGTTGAGGGAGTGTTGCAGTCGTCATTGTCTCCTCTGAGAAGAGATATTAAAATCAGACCCCACCCAAAAGATAAATGGGAACTCTTTGAATTTAAAATGGAGGAAAGCTTCTTCTAGGTATGGGAAGCATTATATGTAAAATCCTAGGAACAAAGGAACCAAAAGGATATTGTATTACTGAACAGAATGGGTGGAAAATTAACAGAGAAAAATCACAGGAAAGATGTCAGATCACACAGGGCCTTCCAGACCATGATTAAGAATTTGGAGGCCTGGAGATTTAGCTCAGTGGTTCCAGCGCCTGCCTTGCAAGTGTAAGGTTCTGAGTTCAATCCTGGTGACCACATACAATGCTGGGCGTGGTGACTCACGCCCACCAGCCATCAATTCCACATACCACAGTGCCATGCATGGTGGCTCACTCCTGTAATCCCAGCACTCGGGAGGCAGAGGCAGGAGGATTGCTGAGCTCCAGGCTTGCCTGGGCTACATAGTGAGCTCAGGGCCAGCCTAAACTACAAAGCAAGACCCTATCTCAAAAAAAAAAAAAAAAGAATTTGGATTTTTATCCTAGAAACAATGCAGAGCCATTAAAATGCTTCAGCAAGGAACATGTCGTGATCTGATTTATATTTACATCACTTTGTCTGCTATGTGAACAACAGACCTGACAGGGACAAGACCTTTGAGACAGTGATTCAAACCACCTAACTCATCTAGTGATGCGTGTAATTGTTTACAAGTCATCTTAGACCCATGACTGGTTTCTGGAGGCTCAGTCCAATGGTTAGAATGAAAGATTTTGAAATAAAGATCATTGAATTCACATTCCTGTTCCACCACCTATTAGCTCTACATTCCTAGTGAATGAGAATAACATTCTAATTATATAACAGACAGTGATAAGAATTTTAACACTAATTATCTCACTGAATTGTTAGAACAATGCTGCAGAGCAGGTATTAATATATCATCACCATTACAGTAATATGAGACACTGAAGCTTCCAGGGTTTATTGACTTATGGGTCCATATTACCAAGGAAACAGTGAAGTCAGATTTCCACTGAGGCAGTCCCAAAACACCGTGATCTTCTCTGCTACCTTAATTCATCTGCAAACTAGACATGAAAGAAACAAATCATGGAACTACATGAGGTTCAATAAAATCATTTATGTAATGTTGCAAGTCCACTGACAGTATAGAGCTGCTATTTTTATTTTTAAAGTAAAATAAATTTATTGCTAATGAATACTTTAAAAATTGTAGTGATTTAGATCTCATGAATTACAAAGTTTAATAAACTTACAGAAATTGAGAAAATTAATGTCATGCATCAATACATCATTTCCATTTGGCTTAAGTCATAACTTTCTCACTGACACCATTGTTCAGAAATTAGTTGCCAACAACCATATCTGGATAACACAAAGCAGAAGGGAAGATAGTTGATCATTTGGAAAGTCACAGTATGAGAGCTGAAAGAAATTGTAGACTTATACAGCCATTGCAGAGATCAGTGTGGAGATTCCTCAGAGAACTAGGATTAGAGGTCCCATTTGACCCTGCTATTCCCCTACTAGGTATATAATTGAAGGAATCAAAAGAATTATATTTTAAAGACATATGTGCACCCATGTTCATAGCAGTTTGGTTTGTCATAGCCCAAATTTGGAGACAACACAGATGCCCATCAACTGGAGAGTGGATAAGGGAGATTTTTTTTTTTTTTTTTAGACAGGGTCTTGCTTTGTAGTTCAGGCTGGTCCTGAGCTAACTATGTAGCCCAGGCAAGCCTCGAACTCACAATCCTTCTGCTTCTGCCTCCCAAGTGCTGGGATTACAGGTGTAAACCACCACGCCTGGCACTGTGGGATGTGGTATTGATTGCTGGTGGGCGTGAGTCACCACACCCAGCATTGTATGTGGTTACCTGGGATCCAGCTCAGGACCTTGTGCTTGCGAGGCAGGCACCGGAACCACTGAGCTAAATCTCTGGCCAGGTGTGTGTGTTTTAATTTAATAAAATGGAGTATTTCTCTGCCATAAAGAATGACGTTTCATTCATTATGTGCAAATGGATACACCTTGAGGACACACTAATAAGTGAAATAAATAGATCACAGATATGTAAATATTGTATTTTTTTCCTCTGGTATGAGAACCTATAGATGTAAATGAGTTCTACTATGTATGATAGATTTTGTAAAATAGGAAATATTCAAAGGGAATATGGTGGGGGAACATAATGAGAGGAAAGAATAAATATAACTTGGAAAGAAGAAGAAATAGCATGTATATAAGGGGTGGGGAGTTGTGGATGGGTAGGGATATGGGTAAAATTGAGAATTAGCTTGTGTCATATACTGGTCCAAATTCCCTAATCTTAAGTGTGATTGTGAGCTGTATATAAAATATAACAATAAAGAATTCAATAAAAAGAAAAAAACTGTTTACAGGGTTCCTGGCAAACTAGAGTTTTTGCAAGACAGACAGTGTAGAAATGGGTACTTCTATCATCCAGTGCTATAACTGTTTCATGGAAAATTCACAAATATCACAGACTGAATTTCTGATGAGCAAAAAGTAGTAGAGTCAGTCATTTTGTGATGAAATTCTGAAAGTACCATGACGATCATCAACAGTCTCTCTACTAGACCTCTAAAAAGATCCTACTTACTCTCACATTCATATTAGATTTTACTTCTGAAACTCCCCAGACAATAGACAGAAGCTTACTAACTGTGAAGCAAAAGTTATCACTATTTCATGAGCACTAAAATCATATCAAAGTATATCTAAACTTAGGACATAATATTTTTTTTTTCTACACAATGGAAATTAGAAGCCAAGAAATGTAACCGTCTAGTTCGGCATATAACTGTAGCCCTATTTCCTGGGCCATTCATTCAAGTGGTAATCTTGGTGTTCTAAGATAGAAAATGGAGATAAACTCATTTTCTATTCAGAAATTTTCACAATTACTTTAATGTTTCATTTTAACTTACATATGAAAAAATTGGAAATACATAAAGACAACTGACCATAATTAGTAAAACATTTGGAATGTAAATGGAAAAAAATAAATTAAATGTATATGCAGAGAAGTTCTCAGGCTTAGGTTGTGAAGGAAGTAGTTATTCCAACTGTATCCCTGCATCTTACGGGTAGATATAATAAATCAAAATGGAGTCAGAGAGACAGAGACAAAAGCTATCTAATTTGTTTGCCCCCATTCGACTTTACTGTAGTTCTTGCTTAGAAAGAAAAGTGAAAACAAGATGAAAGATGAATAATTCACCTCAACTTCAGAAACAAAAACAAGTAGATCTCGGGCCGGAGGGTTAGCTCAGTGGTTCCGGTGCCTGCCTCGCAAACGCAAGGTCCTGAGTTCAATACCCGGACACCACATACAATGCTGGGCGTGGAGACTCACACCCACCAGCCATCAATACCACATACCACAGTGCCAGACATGGTGGCTCACGCCTGTAATCCCAGCACTCGGGAGGCAGAGACAGGAGGATTGCTGAGTTCGAGGCTTGCCTGGGCTACATAGTGAGCTCAGAGCCAGCCTGAACTACAAAGCGAGACCCTGTCTCAAAAAAACAAACAAACAAAACAAGTAGATCTCTTAGCAGAGGAAATAAATAGGCTTCACTTTAGATATAGTTTTCTTCAAAATCTGTTCTTGCTCCTTGGTGCCCTGAGCCACATTAATGAACTTCTTCAGCCTCAGCTACCATGTCTGAAAAGTAATTTTTATCTCATGAAACTCTTCTGAGAATTAATTGAACAAGGGTATATAAAAGATCTACAGAAATGCCTGAAATATAATAGTTACTCAATAATGGTAATTATCATTCTTATAGTATCATTTCATGTTCATTTTCCATTGTAGATATCTCTAAAGCCATGCACATTGATACCTTTGATAGCTGATGCTTGCTTTCTGTTCATACTTCTAAACTGCACAGTTTACGAAGTGTCATTGACTAGAGAAATGTTCAATACTTAATGAATTGTTGATCAATTCATTTTTGGTGGTTCCCAGTGTCATCATGGAGTAAGGAAGGAGCCATGGCTTGGCCTCCACATGTGGAATGCAATCCTCCCTGAAGTTTCCAAAAAAGTAGGCAGGTAACCTAGCTTGCATTATTAGGAAATCTTTTGATAGCTGTACCTTAGAAATTCAGGAGAGATGTTTACCTGCCCAACTTCCAGTAAGGAATATGATATTTTTTGCTATTCCTTTGTCTCATGTAACTTTCCCCATAACATTAAGTGCAGTGTGTACCATATTTGTCTTTTTATATTATGCAAGATTTTTATTGAGCACATCATATTAGAAGGCAAATATTTTAGAAATAAAATAATTTTTTAGCTCAAGTTTCGGCAAGCCCAAGAGTATGATTCCACCCTCTGCTCTTCTCCGCTAAATATTCTTAGATGGACTTACATGGTCATCATACATATGAGAAGGACAAATCATATGGTAAGACAAGAAGACAAGGAGACTGGGGAGGGGCCAGGCTTTTATAACAACCTTGTCACAAGAGCTGATCATGTCACCTAAAGAACTGTATTGGTTCCTTCCAAAAGCAGCATCCCAATGACCAAAGGCTTCCCACTGTTTGCATCTTTTAAAGGTTCCACCACCTCTGCACTGCCACAATGGAGAACACACTTCTGACACATAAAGCCTTCCATGACATACACAAGCCATAGAGGGATCTTGCTAAGCAATCATAATAATAATGTAAGCTCTATGGGGACCAGAATGCTTCTGATACTCTGTATCTCCAGCAATGCTTCTGTAATGCTTCCCATAGCCTGTATCTCCAGCATATCAACCCAGCCAACACTTACTGGCTCTTCACATAACTGGATGCACCTCTCTGATAATAAGTACTAAAATTACACCATATCATGCCAAATGCTTTCATAGATTATATTATGTAATTCTTATGAGATCCCAGTGAGGTTTTATCACAACTATTGGTTGAGATGAGAAAAACTGAAAATTAACTAGTAAGTGTTCTAGCCAAGATTGAATTAGCAGATTCCAACTCGCAAATTATCACCCACTACTTAACCACATACCTGATCTTGCCCTTTGAGGATGGCCTCCCTATTCTAACGAAAGTCTCCACTTTTGTTATTTTAAAGAACATATTCTCTATATTTTCCTAACAATATTCATCTTAATGTTTAATTATATATTCATCCCTGTATCTATTTTGCTTGTTTTGCTCAATCAATTTCAATCCTCTGAAAGGTACAGTGAAATTTGTTTTACTTGCTAGCCTATTTCTAGCACCTCATAAGGAGTCACAGTAACTGCTCAAAAATGTGAAAATTGGATAGAAGGATAAATTTAGGAATAAATAATGGTCAAAGGAACTATGAGTTTGTTAAGTACATGAATTGATTATACATCTTAGTTTTCTGTTTGCATAATAATTAATCAGGAACTCAATAAATGTTTGTTAATAATTGTCTACAGGAGGTAAATTTTGTATGAATAGACTCTTATTCCCAAATTTGAGCTATTAAATTCATTTTATTCATTTGCAAATTAAGAAGAAAAATAAAAATTGGAACTCATGAAATGCTTACCTTCTAGGGAAGTTATTAAACAAAATTAGAAATATCTTAAAAATTTCTATTTTTATCACAAAGATTTTCTGCCCTTACCTTCTAGGTCTATGAGTTTGAAACTTCTCTTTTTTTCCTCTCTGGCTATGCTCATTTCTAAAATTCCCTACAGCCATATCTTTCTTTCTCTGTCCATGAACCCCTCAGTGTAGACTTGTGTCCTCAAAGTGAGGCCACCAGTCTAAATATTTACTAATCAGACATTCAGAAAAGGCTGAGTATCAGTGTGTTTCAATCAGCTCCCTACTATGGTTTTGGTTCTCGGATTTAGCTACATTCCAGAAGTTTCTAACACACAGATTCCTGAGCCCTACTTTCAGAGCGCCTGATTCAGAATGGGTGGGAAGGACCTGAGAATTTATATGTTTTCTTTTTGAATTTATATTTCTAACATGTTCTCAAGTGATGTTAATGCTGATGATCCAGGACTGTGGCTTTAAAACCATCAGTATAGAATTCAGACATTATTCTAGACTTCTTAATATTTAAATCACCTGAGAACTCAGCAACAGGCTGCACTCCAGAACATTTAATCTGAATGTCTTGGTGTGAACATATTTTGTCATGCTTTTAAATGTCATATTTTAAAATTTTTACAGGTGTTCCAATGTGTAGCTCCAGTTTGGCAATCATTCCAGATAAGTGTTCCTCAAACTAATCTATCATTGACTATCACTGACAGAGCATTAGTCCCTTGTATAAAATGTGGTGCTCACTGAAGGAGTTTAGTTATTTCCTGGTGTTGATTTAAATAAAAAGGTATATGTTGCTTTGACACACTTCATTTCTGGCTCAGAATCTGCATTTAAACAAAAATCATAGATGATTATTTAGCACATCAGAATTTTAGAACTACAGATTATTAAAGATACAAAATTCCTTACAAAAGAATTTAGAGAAACCAAAATTCATCAGTTGCATTCAGGTAAGAGTCTCTTTGAGCATCTCTGAACCCTAACTTGACTGTCATGTTCTTCTCCTTGTAGGATTTATGCCAAGTGGGTGTCACGTGTGTATATCTGTGCATGGCGCATGTGTGGATGTGTAGAAATGGGTCTAGTCACACACAAGTGCATGCTTTCTCCAACTCCTTCTCTTCTTTTTCTACTTCTGGTAATATTTATTCCTGGAATGTATATCACACCATTTGCCTTTACACTCACTTAAAGGCTTTAAATGGCCCAGATGACAGCATATTTGCAGTTCCTTTGTGGCTATGTTGAAGTCTGTGCTTTTTCCAATTTTAGAGGAACATCCCAAAGAATGAGGCAGTAGGTGGATGCAGCCTGGGAGAGGCGGATGCACTAAGACAAGACGGGCATCCCTTGCTAATTCTGCTGATGACTGAAACACAGCACCAGTCTCTTTAGGTTTTCAGAACAGATGGAGAACATTTTAAACTATTTTCATGAGTCAGAAATCCAAGTTCAATTCTGGGTTCTGTGACTTTGGATAGCTTATTTATCTCAGCTCTAACTAGTCAAGTTAGGGAATAATTCTGTCTTTAAAAAAGCAGAAGTCATAGAAAGCAGTAGTGCCAACAGCAAACCTCATATTTTCCTTGTTGCTTTTTGTATCAAAATGGCACAGATGGCATCATCTTCAGCTCTAGAGGACAGGGTAGGATGGAGGAGAGAAGATCTAAGAATCCTTCTCTGGCTTAAAACAAATGGAAGGAAAACAATAAAAGAGGGAGAGTCTGTGCAGAACCCAGAAGAACTGTATCACAAGAGAATAAGAAAACATTTAGGATTAATAAGAATGTCATCCTTAATATCCAAAGCCCAATAATGCCATGATAACAACAGAGACTAACATTTATATAGTGCTTTTCTCTTTGTTCCATTTAGTTGCACAGTTTTAGGAAGGAAACATGGAGTGATTATTCCCATATTATA
>PVIC010026447.1:0-24552 GCA_004025085.1 Thryonomys swinderianus | reverse complement strand
TTTTTTTTTTTTTTTTGAGACAGGGTCTTGGTCTAATTCAGGTTTGGCTTGAATGTGCTATGTAGCCCAGGATGGCCTCGAACTTGCAGTGATCCTCCTGCCTCAGCCTCCCAAGGGCTGGGATTACAAGCATGCACCTTGTGCCCAGCCGATACTTGTCTTTCTGAATCTGGCTCAGTTCGTTCCACACGGTGGTTTCTAGTTCCACACATTTGCCTGCAAGCGACACAGTTTTGTTCTTCATGGTTGAATAATACCATGTTGTATCACATTTTCTTTATCCATTCATTGCTGATGGGCACCTAAATTGTCTCTATAGCTTGGCTCTTGTGGATTGTGTCAAAATAATCACACATAGGCCGACATACAGTGTGCACACTACAATTCCTTCACGCAGGAGGAACAGCAGAGCTGTGTCAGTGGAGGCCCTAGTTTTGTGTTTTGGGGGGACCTCTGTACTGATTTCCGTAGGGGGTACGCTGCCTTACACTCCCTCTAGCAGCCTTTTTTGTGTTTGTATTCTTCCTGACAGCCATTCTGACTGCGGTGAGCAGGAAGCTCAGTGGAGTTTGGATTGCATTTCCCTAGTGGCTAAAAATATGAAACTTTCCCACTATACTCACTGGGTACCTGTACTTTTCTTGAGACACTTATTTTTTTTTTGAGACAGGGTCTTGTTTTGTAGTTCAGGCTAGCCCTGAGCTCACTATGTAGCCCAGGCAAGCCTTGAACTCAGCAATCCTCCTGTTTCTGCCTCCTGAGTGTTGGGATGACAGGCATGAGCCACCACGCCCAGCACTGTTGTATGTGGTACTGATTGCGGGTGGGTGTGAGTCACCATGTACAGCATTGTATGTGGTTACTGGGATCGAACTCAGGACTTTGCGCTTGTGAGGCAGGCGCCGGAACCACTGAGCTAAATCTCCAGCCCATCTTGGGACACTCTTGTTCCATTCTTTAGCCCACTTATTGGTCAGGCTATTTGATTTTTGGATGTTGCATTTTTTGAGCTCCTTATGTCAATCTTCAGTCAGAACAGGGCCTCGCAAAGACCCTCCTGGGCTGTAGGCTGTTTTCTGTCAGTTGTCTCTTTTTCTGTGTAGAAGCATTTAATCTGTTTTGGTCCCGTTTCTTGATCCTTGCTATGACTTCCTGTGTTAGTGGAGTCCTATTCAAGAAGTCTTTATCTTTCCTGAGGGCTTCAAGTATTTGCTGTATGTTTTCTTTTAGCAGTTTAAAAGTTTCAAGTTTTGTACCTTTGTCTTTGATCTAGGTTTGAATTGATTTTTATACAGGTAAAAGACAAGAGTTCAGTTTCAATCTTCCACATCTAGTGCAGTTTCCTAAGCACCATTTGTTAGGGCTGGGGATTTAGCTCAGTGGTTCCAGCACCTGACTTGTAAACCCAAGGCCCTGAGTTTGATTCTGGTTAATCTCGTACCACAGTGCCTGGTGTGGTGACTCACACCCACCAGCAATCAGTATCCCACACCAAGCACTATTTGCTAAAAACATTTTCTCGCTTTTTCAGCATATTTTTTGCATCTCTGTGCAAAATCAAATGGCTCAAGTTGAGTGATTTTCTGGGTCTCCTCTTCTGTTCCACTGGTTTGTGTCTATTTTTGTACCAATGTCATGCTGTTTCTTTTTTTTGTTTGTTTCTTTTTTTTTTTTTTTTTGAGACAGGGTCTCGCTTTGTAGTTCAAGCTGGCTCTCAGCTCACTATGTAGCCCAGGCAAGCCTTGAACTCAGCAATCCTCCTGTCTCTGTCTCCCAAGTGCTGGGATTACAGGCGTGAGCCACCAGGCCTGGCTTTTTTTTGAGACAGGGTCTCAATTTGTAGTTCAGGCTGGCCCTGAGTTCACTGTGTAGCCCAGGCAAGCTGCCGTGCCAACTCAGCAATCCTCCTGTCTCTGCCTCCTGAGTGCTGGGGTTATAGGCATGAGCCACCATGCCCAGCACTGTGGTATGTGGTATTGACTGTTGGTGGGTGTGAGTCACCACGCCTAGCATTCTATGTGGTTACCAGGATCAAACTCAGGACCTTGGGCTTGCGAGGCAGGCACCGGAACCACTGAGCTAAATCTCTGGCCCATCATGCTGTTTTTGATACTATGACTTTTCAGTATAATTTAAAATAATTTTTAAAATATTTGCTTTTCTTCTTCTTTTTTTTTTTTTTTTAGTTTTTTGAAACAGGGTCTCGGTTTGTAGTTCAGACTGGCACAGCAATCCTCTTGTCTCTGCCTCCCGAGTGTTGAGATTTCAGGCGTGAGTCACCACACCTGATAGTGGTATGTGGTACTGATTGCTGGTGGGCGTGAGTCACCATGCCCGGTATTGTTGTAGGTGGTTACCGGAGATCTAACTCAGGACCTTGTGCTTGGTAGGCAGGCGCTGGAACCACTGAGCTAAATCTCTGGCCCATATTTTGATGTTTTGAGACAGGGTCTCACTATGCAGTTCAGATTGGTCTTGAACTCAATGTGTACCTGAGGCTGAGCTTGAATTACCAGTGATCCTCCTGCCTCAGCTTCCCGAGGGCTGGAATTACAGTGATTGCCACCATGCCCAGCCTTGTTTTAATGTTTAGATCTTTGATCTGTTTGGTTTTAGTCTGGTAGATGGTGAGATATACACATCTAGATTCAATCTTTTGGACGTGAACAACAACTTTTCCCAGCATCCTTTGCTAATGAGAACATCTTTCCTCCAGGGGATGTGTTTGGTCCCTTTGTCAGGGTCCGAGTCTGAATGTGTCCAGGGCTGCTTCTGCGGCCAGTTGTTCTGTTCTGTCGATCCACACATCCATTTTTGTGTAAGTTCAGCAATGTTTCTAGTCACTGTAGCTTTGTAATATAACTTGAAACTGGGGATAGGATGCCTCCTGTTTTGTTCTTGTTTCCCGAGGTATTCTGGGCCTCTTCTGGTTCCATAGTAATCTGAGGATTGTTGTCCCTGTTGTGTGAAGAATTCAGCCTTGCTCTTTTCTCTCAGGATTGCATTGACTATTCTGCGTCTTTCATGTTTCCGTTTTAGGATTTAGAATTTGAGAGTTATTTTTTTTAGTTCTATGAAGAATGTTATTGAAATTTTGATGGCTGTTGCATTGAAACTGCAGATTGCTTTTGGTAACATGGACGTGTTTGTTTGTTTTGTGGTCCTGGGGTGCAACTCAGGCCCTTGTGCGTGGAAGGTAGGGATGGGACCCCCTGAGCTACATCCCTGGCCCCTGTTTCTTCTCATAGAAGAGCAGTAAAGGAAATATTAGGGGCTCCGTGTCAGGAACTGGGGTCAAAAGCAAATATTAGAACAGAAGACTCTCCTAGGACATCCATCTACAAGGGTTTTAGGACTCTGTCTTAAGAACTGCAACAAAGACCAAATGAATAGTTATACTTATTTATCATATTACAAGTGCTTTATTATCTTAATTTTTCTCTCAAATTAGCTTTTGAATTTATTAGCAAAAACCTCTTTTTTCCTTCCAATATGGGGACTGACCCAGGATCTTCACACCAAGCTACATCCCCAGCCCTTTTTAATATTTATCTTTTCATTTTAATTTGACACAGGGTCTCTAAGTTGTCCAGGCTGGGCTCAGACATAGTCATGACAAACTTATGCCATAACCTAGTCTCCTTTTCTTGTAAGGACATAATTCTTGTGGGTTAGTTCCCACCCTTATCTTAGTTAACCCCTTAAAGGCCCTGACTCCAGCCAGGCATGGTGGTGCACGCCTGTGGTCCCAGCACAACAGGGAAGCTTAGGCAGGAGGATCAGAAATTCAAGCCCAGTTTAGGTAAGTTAGTAATTTAGGGAGACCCTGTCTCAAAATAAAAACTTACAAAACGGTTAGGAGTGTAGCCTAGCATTTGTTGGGTTCAGTTCCAAGTACTGCCGAAGAGGGAAAATCCATCACTACATACAAAACCCCCAACCTCCAAACATAGTCACATCTTAACTTGAGGTTAAGGGTTCTGCATAGAATTTGGTAGAAGAAGGAAATGATACAATTCAGCCCAAAACAATGAGGTTATCTTGGTAAGTGCTCTGCTGTACCCAGGGACCATATGTTCATTCTGGGTGTCAACTTCTGTTCTGCAAAAATTAACCAGGTTCAGTTGGCAGTTCACTATGTAGCCCAGGCAAGCCTTAAACTCAGCAATATTCCTGTCTCTGCCTCCTGAGTGCTGGGATTACAGGCGTGAGCCACCACGCCCGGCACTGTGGTATGTGGTACTGATTGCTGGTGGGCGTGAATCACCATGACTGGTATTGTTGTATGTGTTTACCGGGGATTGAACCAGGGACCTTGCGTTTGCTAGGCAGATGCTGGAATCACTGAGCTAAATCACTGGCCCATAATTTCCTTCCTCCCTCCCTTCCTTCTTTTTGGTGGTACCGGGGATCGAACTCTGGCCCTTGTGCTCACAAGATAGGCATGCTACACTTGAACTAAATCCTCAGACCTCATAATATATTTCTTAATAGGACATTTATATTTTCAGGTTCAACTTCGATCCCTGGAACAAAAAACAAAAATTACAAAGGAGTGTTTGTTCTGTCCTGTGTGTGACTTTCCTAGCGGCCTCTCCGCACCGTGGAAAAGGGCCACAGCTCTCACCAAGGGCCGGAAGGGCAGGCGCCGCCGCCGCCGAGCTAAATCCCCGGTCCTGAACTCTTCCAGTGCTGCACACACGTCGCTGTATAGCGTGGACCCGAAGCCACCAGGTCTTGCAGTCCCAGGGCGGTTCTGGAGCAAGCGCTTCCGCGGCGCTCCGTCCCCCTGCAGCGTGTGCAGCGCCCTCCAGTGGCCGACAGGCAACACTGCAGGCACGTGGAGGCTTCCACCTGCTCTGCAGAGGGCTGATTTTACCTGCTGGTTTTGTATTTTTTCCCACTAACTGAAATGAAAAGAGGCCACACATATCCTTCGCAGGAACCCGCTTTTATTTTTTCCTGTTTTGAAGATCTCTAAATACTCTCAACTATTTGCTGACATCCCAAGGCCTGGAGCAGGGTTACAGGGTCACCTGCTGTGTACCTGGCCAGGCTACTTGATCTCTGTCCTGCTCTGCCGTCTGTCTGTCCCCCAAGAGCCCCGCGAGTCCGGTCCCAGGGGTGCGCTCAGCAGGGCAGCTTTTCCTCGGAGGACACCACAGCGGAGCAGCTCTGTGGCCTCAACAAGGAGGCCGGAGTGGGGCCGAGCAGACAGTCCTGGGGATATCTCGATCCTGGAAAGGCTCCTCTGCTGCCCAAGCAGGGTGCAGATGGCACAGACCCTGTGCCCTGCCAGCCCCAGCGAGCATGGAGGTTCTCATGCATCTGGCAAAGAGCTCAAGATGGGGGCAAAGGAGACAACAGATCAGAATTTTAAAACTACTTTTACTAAAAACTGCAGCTTCAGGACACAATAATCACTTCAGACTTTTTCCTTCCGGGAAACCAATTCCAAAACAATTTGTAAGGGTCTAAAAGATGCAAAAAGCCTATAAACTGGGGTCCAATCCCGTGCTTTACACCTGTAAATTACACTTCCTACCATACACCTCCACCCTTAGAGAGTCTGCAGTACTGGTGGAGTTAGTAGAAACACCTCAAATGCATGTAAATGGTTTGCATTTTTAGCCTGACAGGTGGGTAAGACAACAGATAGTAGGAATGTTACCAGGCAGACTCCTTCTTTTTTCTGTTTTTTAATTTATTTATTTTTTCCCGTGGTACCGGGTACTTCCAAAGTAGGCGTGGTACCACTTTGAATTCCTTACTGTTATATTTAGGTAGACTCCTTCTAAATGTGACTCACCAAATAACTTTATGACAGAGATGAGAAGTTCTGACTCTCCATCAGGTCAGGGCTACTTATGAGACCAGAGGTTAAGGGCCAGGGGTGTAGCTCAGTGGTACTCTGCCTGCATCATAAGCACAATGTCCTGAGTTTGATCCCCAGTACCAGAAGGCCAAGAGACCAAATGTTCCTTGTGGTTAATGACGAAATGGCTTGCTAAGTATCAGGCCATGATCTTAGACACTCTTGAGGTTATTATAAAAACTTGCACTGCTCTTGATCTTGCCTCTTTAATGCTTACAGGCTCAGAATTTAGCTACTTTTGTGAACAAGGGATCGCCCAGACCTATGCAAGCAGGTAGGACATCAGTGACCTGCCCCTCTTTAGTAGTCGGCCTCTCTTCAGACTACTGAAGAAATGCAGTTCACTGGTAGAAATGCTTTTGTTCCAGAAGGACATCAAAAGTGTGGTTATGCTATTGCCAGTTCACACTAGATCCTTGAGGCTGACGTCCCCCAGGGACCTCCGCTCAAAAAGGCAGAACTAATAGCTCTTACTCAGGTACTGATATAAGGGGAAAAAAAGAGAAGATACATAATATCATGCACGTGCGCACATGTGCACGTGCAAACACACACACACACACACACACACACAGAGTCCAAATATATCTTTCTGGAGCTACATGCCCATGCAGCAATCTAGAAAGAAGTAGACTGTAGGCTGGGAACATAGCTCAGTGGTTCTGGCCTCTGCCTTGTAAATGCAAAGTCCTGAGTTGGATCCCCAGTAACCACATTCCACAGTGCTAGGTGTGGTGGCTCATGCTTGTACTCCCAGCACTTGGGAGGCAGAGGCAGGAGGATTGCTGTGAGCTGAAGGTTTGCCTGGGCTACATAGTGAGCTTAAGGCCAGCCTGAACTACAAAGCTAGACCCTGCTTTAAAAAAAAAAAAAAAAGTAGCTTGCTGACTAATAAGCAATTATCTAATAAGCAGAGCAGGGAGTCTTCCTAAACAGGTTGCTGTCATTCATTGCAAGGGATCCCAAGGAGACATGTCTAAAGTCTCCTTGGGAAACCACAAGTCTGCTAGGGAGGCAAGAAGGGCAGCCCAAAGCCCCTTCAGACTATACCTCCTGGACGTGGTGGCTCACGCCTGTCATCCCAGCACTCGGGAGGCAGAGGCAGGAGGATTGCTGAGTTCGAGGCTTGCCTGGGCCACATAGTGAGCTCAGGGCCAGCCTGAACTGCAAAGCGAGACCCTGTCTCAAAAAACAAAAAACAAAAAATCCTACATGAGAAATAGTCACTAGAATTTTCACAAGTCTAAGAAGAAAGCTATCCCTGGGAACCTCTGGAAGGCCTGTGGCTCTGCAGAAAGCAAGAGTGAAAAAAAAAAAAAGAAAGCAAAGGCCTGGGGATTTAGCTCAAGTGGTACTGCTCCAACCTTGGATGCACAAGGGCCTGAGTTTGATCCCCAGGACTGGGGGAAAAATATATATATATATATATATCATATAGAGTCACTAATGACCCTAACTCATCACAGCCTAAATGGCACCCATTTTAATTAGATCTATTAAATGGGTAATTTTGCTAAGGTATGGCTCAAAGGCTGTTAATTCATGTAACCTCCCCTTTCACCATTCTTTATCTTCCACAAGAAACATCAAAATCTAATTTGCTAAGTTAGTTTCTTTTTCCCAGTGGACAGTGAGCTCAATAGTCACTAATTCTTTTCTCATTGTTTGTCTTCAATGGAGCCATTGAGCTGCAGCACCCCGAGGGAGGTGGAGACCACACGATCCTCACTAGGTAGGTCTATGGCCCCTGCCTGCCACAAGCTATACAGGACAGAAACTCCACGGAACCTCTAAACCCCATCAAAATTATTTAGATTTGTGTTTCCCGGGGAAATGAGACAGGAAGGTAGGGTGTGGCTAAAACTGGCTGGGAAAGGTGCGACGCGATCTCAGGGCACATGCGCGGAGCAGTTCCTGAAACCCTGCGTGAGAACTTCTCGTGAGAACTCAAGCAGGTTTGCGATAGGCCGGCCTAGAGCTGACGTCATCCTGCGCAGAGCGTTCATACTGCATTTCGCCGCGGTGTTCTCTCTTCAACGGTGGCAGCCATCACGCTGTAGGCCCCGCCTCTCTTCCTCCCTCTTCTCAGCTAGACTCGCCACTACAGAGTCTGTTTCCTCTCCTACCTTTAATAAAACTTTGCTACTGTTTGTGAAAGAGAAAACCATTTTCCTGCATCTAAAGCTGGCATTGTTTCAGGATGGTTACGGAGAGACAGGCGAGTGCTTGCGAGGGCTTGCCAGGGACAACTCAGAATGTCTTCGTCTGAGAAACAGATTTGCTACCTCTACTTTGCTGCCAGAATTTTCCCGGGCTTCCCAGAGACACCTCAGGAATGTCTTCGTCTGTAAATAGATTTATTGTTTCTGTTTTCCCTTCTTGAATGTCGCTGTACCTCAACTGACTGTAAAACTAACCAATGAATATGCTACTTGAACTGTCAAATGAACCAATGAATTTGCTGGACCTCAGACTTGTAACCAATGGGAAAATGCCAAGTGTTCTTTTTCTGTAAGCCTAACCTTCCTAGAAGTACAACTAACTCCATCTTGCATTGAGACAGGATCAGTCACTTCAGCGTTTGAGCGCAAGTTGACCTGCTAGCATTAAAGTTTGCTCTGCCTCTGTGGATCTTTTGCGTTCAGTTCTTTCTCCTGGATTTGCTAAGCAAGTCATGATTTAGAGATTTTTTTTTTTTAACATTTGTACTCGTCTTCATCAATTCTTTATTCAAGACAGGAAGACCCTAGAAACCATCTTGAGGAGACTCCAGTGCCCCAAAACCCAGTAACAGTGGGGCCCTGGGACAGGTTCTTGTGTGTGACAAAGAACTAGATGTGGCATGTGACAGTAAGGAAAAGGCAGCACGTTTGGTGAAATTTTCATTAGACCAAGGCGCACCTGAGTGAGCTGGCCCACACTGGCAGAAGAGAAGATGGCACACATCTAAGTGGGCTGGATTTAAGAATATGAAATGTTCCAGGCCAGGTCTTCCTGGGCTGACTGCACAATCAGCAGGACCGACGGCCCCCGCGATGCTCTTCCATGGACCAGCGTGTCCCCTCATCCTCCTGCCTGTACCTGGGCATGAGCAGTCCCCACCCGGGCTCCTCCGCCTCCTCCTCTTGGAGCAGCTCTGAGGCCCAGCCGCCGTCACCCCTATCCCGACCACATCGGGAATCAGGGGCGGTGTCTGTGTCCTGAGTCTTGTCACGCTGCGCCGTGACATGGTATTGCATGTCTCCCCCACGGGACCGAAAGCTTCTCACTCACCTTGGTGCCCTTTCCTCCTGGGCTCACCCCATGGCGGGACCCTCGCTGGGACAGAAGAGCTCTGGGAGAGGGAGAAGGAATGGCTGTGCAGAGCTGCGGGAAAATGGAGTCAGGTGGGTGGAAAAGCAACGCACAGAGAAGAGCCTCGTCACAGACTATAGCTTTGGGAGAACTTTATTTTGTTGTGCGAAGAATCTACACACTTCAAACACATTATCAAGAAAGGCTGTTGCAGCGAGCGAGGTGGGAGAGGCTGGGTCTGCAGCACAGCCCGCTGGGGGACGATGGCAGGTTCTGCGAGTTCTCCCCTGACACCTGTCCCTGAACCTTGGTCTCTCTTTGACCTCTGACCTTCTGTTGTGAACCCGGTGAGACATACTGTTTCTGTTTTCTTGAGTTCCAGCGTGTTTTCCTCAGATCTCAGTGGAAGACTCCTCTCAGGAGTCTGTTGGTCTGTACCAGAAACAACCCAGGACTGAAGACTTGGCCGTGGCCAGGGAAAACTCTAAGTCAAACCACCTTGAAAAATTCCAAACACTGCTGGGCATGGTGGTACACATCTATAATCAAACACTCCAGAGGCTGAGGCAGGAGGATTGCTGTGACTGCCAGCCGAGCCTGAGCTACACAGTGAGTTCAAGGCCAGCCTGAACTATAAAGCAAGACTCTGGTCTTAAACCCTTCCTCTCCAAAAAACCCTATAATAAAAATTCTGAATACACTAAATCAAAACTGACTAGCCCAGAACTTTTCCGGAGATGGGCAGAGGACACAGATGCCCCCATGAGTCCTGCCAGCCTCCAAATCTCTCATCACCACCCTGTTGGGCCCCTGCAGAGACCCAGACTGGGCAGCACCTCATCACAGGAGCCCAGCTTGGGGTCACCCCACCCCAGGGTCAATTCTTCCCTTTCAAATCTCCAGCAGCTGGAGCACAGTTCTGTCTGCTGAAATCTCGGTTAACCCACGTGATTGTGTCTCCCTTGATTGAACTGGTTGACATACTTTTCTAAATAACCTTGAAAATAAATCTAAATGAAATGTGTAAAAATGAAGAGACTATATTTAAATGGCAAAGGTAACTGAAAAGCGATAAAGTAAATCTAAATGAAATGTGTAAAAATGAAGAGACTATATTTAAATGGCAAAGATAACTGAAAAGCGATAGTTAAGTAACTGAAAAGAATGCAATTTGTCAGACTTAACATAAAACATCAGATTACAATGTTCACAAACAAACCTTGGAAGTGAAATAGTTAAAACCAAGTAATACAAAGTGAATGATAAATAGATAAATATATAAAAATAATAGAATAAATAGATAAATATGTAAAACCCAACTCTGAAATGATGGAATGAAAAAACTTATGACCATAAGTAACTTTAAAGCTAAAAGACTCAGAGGAAAAAGCCTAGGGAGCTGGGGATGTAGCTCAGTGGCATGGTGCCTGCCTTGCAAGTGCAAGGGCCTGAGTTTAATCTCCAATACCTCAAAAAAATTAAAAAACCCCTACAATAGTTCACAATCTTTCAATGACTTTCAGTCATTACTGTAAAAAAGTTAAGAAGTCCAATAATGAAAAACTGAAAAACTTGCCGGGTGTGGTGGCTCACGCCTGTAATCCCAGCGCTCAGGAGGCAGAGACAGGAGGATTGCTGAGTTCGAGGCTTGCCTGGGCTCCATAGTGAACTCAGGGCCAGCCTGAGCTACAAAGTGGGACCCTGTCTCAAAAAAACCCGAAAAAAAACCCCTGCAAAACTCAGACATTAATAATTGTAAAGCTATACCATAAAAATAATTATAAGCTAATTAATTTGAAAATTTGTGGCTCTTGAAACTAAATAAATGAAAATCAAAAGCTAAATTAGACTAAAAAACTAAACGTATAAAATTAGATAACTAAAAACCTCAAGATAAGTGAAAATTAATGAAAGTACACAAAAAATAACTGAAAATAATGAAAATAAAACTTATGAATCTATACACAGACGTTCCAGACCAGGGTGGCTGAGAGCAGCCGCCGCCCCAGTGGGCCCTCTCGCCTGACCGCGTGGTCCCAGCCCTCCAGGGACAGGGAAGGCGAAGACATGTTCTGATGGTCACAGTTTGGGTGTGAAGCCGGGCACGGTGTGGCGCATTACTGATATCTCGTGGTAGAAGCCCCCACAATGCCGGATCCGCCCTCCAAAGTCAAGCCCTCCGAGCCCGTGGGGTGCACTGGGGGCTCCTGGGCCCCTTTAGGCTGCAGATCACGGCTGCAGAGCTGTGGGCTCCTTTCTGTTTGAGGAAGGTGGGTGTGATCGCGGCTCCACGGCAGCCTCGCTGCCTAGGAGGCGGGTGGCACTGGCCTGGCCAGCCTAGAGAGACGGTGGTGGTACCAAGGTCAGTTCTCTGGAGCGGGGACGCTGGGCCCCCGCCTCGCCGGCCCGGTGGGTGGCTGGATGCCTGCAGGCTCCTCGGCGCTGCTCGGTTCCCTGGAACGCCGGGAAGAGGTCAGAGGAGGCCAGGCCTACCCCGCGGGGGCGACTCCTCTTCGTGCGCTCACCTGGCCTCCGCCTCGGCGCTTTCCCTCTGCGTCTCCGGGGACGCAGCCTCGGGGCGACCCGTCCCGCAGCCGTTGTCCAGCGGGCAGAGTCCGCAGGGCTGGAAGGCAGGGGCACCGCTCAGAGCCTGCAGGGCCACCGCCTGGACGGGCCTCCCGGGACCCACCGGCCCTGCCCGACCGCAGCCCAGCCGTGGCCGGGCCGGCACGGAGGCGGGGAGCCGCGCGGGAGGCCGGGGCCAGGCGGGACCCCAGAGGAGGAGGGCGGCGGGGGCGGCAGGGCCGGGGAGGGGATGGGAAGTTACACTCAGCGCGCTGCCGTCTCCGTCCACGCTGTCCCAGGGCGCCGCGGGCGGGAGCTCGGGGCTGGAGCAGACTAGGGAGAGAAAGGCGGGGTCGGTCCTCCCGTCCTCCGGGCGCGCTGGCCTGGGGCGGGGACCGGGCCGGATAAAGCCCCGCGCAGCGCTGGGGTGCGGCCCGGCCCAGCGCGCAGACACAGCGCAGCTGCTTGGCGGAGAAAGGGCCTGGGAGTCGTTCTGACGTTGCCACCAGGCAGCTGTGTGACCCTGGGGAAGTCACTTAGCCTCTCTGGGCGTGTTTCCTTATCTCTCAAACGGGGATAGTAACGTCTGTTTTGCAGTGTTAGTATGAGGATTAGCTCAGGGTCCATAAAGCCAAATACCTGGGATGAGTCACTGTTGTTGACACTAACCACGGAGTTCTCGGCAGGAGCCCTGGGCCTTTCAGGTGGGCACATTTGTGCCAGATTTATTTACGTTGTCTCGTTCTCATAAACACGCGGGTCATGAATGGTTATCAGAAAGAAACGGGAAACACACACACACGCATGTGCACATACCCAGAAGCCAGACCAAATACCCGGGACCTTGACAAATTTTCAATCTTATTACAGAAAAAGAGAGAGAGAGAGAGAGAGAGAGAGAGAGAGAGAGAGAGAGAGAGAGAGAGAGAGAGAGAGAGAGAGAGAGAGAGAGAGAGAGAGAGAGAGAGAGAGAGAGAAGAAAAAAAGAAAAAGAAAGGGTAAGCAACACATTAGGGAAGCAGTTCCCTAGCGAAAGGCGAGCCTGGAAAAGCTTCGAGGGCTGCGGGCGTCCTCCTCGCTTGGCTCTCGTAACAGGCATCAGACGTGGTGTAGGGAATGTAGTTTTAGCGTTAATGTAAACAGCCTAAGAATTCTAAGTTTCTTTTTGTGTAGGTGAGTTAAACATCTTCCAAATACTTTTTTTTGGTAAATTACATCGTTGGAAGACAAAAGCATGGCTTTTCCATTGTTGTCCACTGGGCGGCGCAAGGGACCGTTGTCTGTTCTGCTAGTTCGGAGGCAGATCCCACATGGGTAACTATTTTATTCTTTTTCCAACTTTGCCTGTTCCTTCTAACGTGTAGAGGACGGTCTCTGACACACGAAGTGGGCTGCGTCAGTTTCGCGTGCACAGCTGGGGCAGAAAGTGCCCACAGCGGAGCCTAAACTGGGCTCCCTCCTCCCCTCGGGCGAGCAGCGGGCTGGGGAAGGCGATCTCCGCGCTGACCCGGGCTCCGTCTCCGAGCAAAGACCAAGCGGAGCAGCCTCCGTTCTGTAAACCGGATGAAAAAGAGCTGAGAAGCCCGAAGAGACGCAGTCACTCGTTCAGAGAGACAGAGCTGGACTTGGGCCTGCGAGGCCGGGGTCTGGGCCTCGCCTGCGGGGCTGCGCCGCGGCCCCTCCCGCCTGGTCGCCGGGGGCCAGCGCAGGCTGGGCTTCCCGCAGCGGCACCTGGTCCTCGCACCACAGTAGAGGGGGAGTCTGTTGTGGCAGCTGCCCCGGGACCCCTGTGGCTCTCTCGGGGCTCCGTCAGCCAGCTAGTGACCGTCCAGGGCGGAACGCTAGCTAGTCGGGGCGCTGCTGTCAGGTTCCAGGTGGGCCCCGCGGGAGACAGACGTCTGGAGGGGTGCGAGGGAGGCCGGCCTCGGAGGGGCCGCCCGCGGAGCAGCCGCCACGGCGGGCGAAGGACGCGAATTCCAGGCAAGCAGGACTCCTCTGTGTCCCGAGTGGAGCTGGTCTCCGTGGCTGCCAAGACCTCTAGATCATGGAGGCTGAAGTTGGAGGATGGGAATTTCCCACGAAGGTCCCTGGGAGCCACGGCAAGCGGGGTGAGGATTCGTGGGGCACCTGGCCCCCAGATTCTCGGGGTTTGTGCCCTGGAGCCGGCGCTGTAAGTGGCCGGGATTGGAGGCGCAGGCGCGCAGCACCTCAGGCTGTCCAGTCCCGGGAGCCGCACTGCCCTGTTTCCTCTCCAAATGCACCGGGAGACCGCCTGAGGCCCCAGCAGGGTGCGGCTGCTCCTGGGTCCTTGGCTGACGAAGGTCCCTTTGGTGGGGGAGGAGGGACAGTTGGGGGGGTGGGAGAGGACGGGGACACCCACCCGGACCGCCAGATCGGCCGGGTCAACACTGGCCGCCAGGTCAACACTGGCCGCCAGGTCACATCGTCGGTCGGCTAGGAGGGCAGGGAGTCCGCGCTGCCAAGCCTCACACCACCCGATTCTGCAGCCAGGGTACTGCCGTTGCTGAGCCCATGGCACCGGCACCAGTGTGCCAGGAGGAGGCCGGCTGAGGCCAGCTGGTCAAGCTGTCCAAGCGACGTGGGTCCTTTGGCCGTGATGGGCACTAAAGCACCGTTCCGGGCACTGAGCCTTTGCAGCCCACTCCTGGGCGGTCGGAGTCTTGTCCCAGCTCGTCATTAGACCCCAGTCATTGCTCCGGAGGAGGCCGGAAGGGGCCTGCGCGGGGCTGGGGAGGCGGATGCTGACTTGCCCCCCTCACCATGGCTCCTGGGGCGTCTCTGGGACAGGGAAGGGCTGTCCCCTGGTGCAGGGGAGCAGGCCGCCCTGGGGCTCAAGGGCACAGACCCTGCCGGGCGTAAGGCTCTTTCTCCCTGTCTGGCCTGACTCTGCCCACTCATTCACTGGCACCCTTCTCTCAGGTGCCCACCAGCATCCAGGTGCCTGTCTCTGCAGGCGGAGGTGGGCATGGACGCCCTGTAACTCGCACACCAGGCTTTTCCCTGGTGACTGTTCGGAGTTTGCTACTTTCTCTTCTGTAACTCAGGCGTGCTGAGCTGTGGCCTCCAATTCCACCATCCTGAGGGAGAATACATCCGCCTCTCCAGTGCTAACGACGCCACCGGTACAGCTCTGTCCACCAGGCCACCGTGGCGAGGGCCTGGGCCATCAGCTCCTGCTGCCACTGGGGACCAGCACTCCGTACTCACAGAACTCGGGCCAAGGGTGTCTCGGTGCCCCGCGGCCAGCAAGTCCCGATCCTACACTCCGGGCGTATCCAGGTCTGCCCCTGGCGCTGTCGTGGGCAGGCCCCCCAAAGCCAGTTGTGCACAGTACTACCGAGGAGGGGCTCAGGGCGAACGCTGGAGCGCAGGCCGGGGAAGAGCCAGGTACAGACGCGAGAGGGGCTGGCGTTGCATGTGCCTGATCCTCGAGGAAGCGCTGCGGTGTGGGTGTCACCAAAAGTGTAGAGTTTGGGGACAGAAAGGCTGATTTCTGAACCTTGACATGGTATGGCCAGAAACCACTCTTGGGGGAGGGCATTACCCTTCGGGCACTTCCTGGCTAGACAGTGCTGGTCAGCGGAGGCGGTTCTCAGAAAGACACGGCTGGGAAGTTGTCTACTGAGCACAGAGCAGCTGCGAAAGAGGAACCAGCCAGAATGTCGGCACCTGCTACTTAACCTGTGAGCGTGGCAGACTCGGGGCTCACGGAGCAGTTTTAGGTTCACAACAAAAGTGGAAGAAGCCCTCAGCGATGCCCTTGCCTCCTCTGGCTCTACACAGGCACACTACCCCCACTTTCCCCACAGAGTGGGGTGCCCTCTCCCCTGAGGACCCTGCCCTGATGTGGCGTATTCACCTGACATTCACCGTCCAGCTCAGGGTTCACTCCCGGGGCTGCACAGTTCGTGGGACTGAACAGATTCGTGACGCGCAGCCACCATTCCAGTATCGTAGAGCTTTCCACGGCCTGAAGAGCTTCTGTGTCATCTCCTAACCCTCCCGCCCCACTCGGCCCTGGAAGTATGGCTCCTCCCACTGCCTGCATGCTGCACCTTTCCCAGAAGTCATGAGGCTGGGATCGGACGGACTGCAACCTTTTTGGATTGGTTTTTCCCTGAATAATTCTCAAAGGTCTTCCACATCTCTTCCTGGCTTGAGAGCGTGTTTGTTTTGTGCTAATATTCCATTGTCCTGATGTACCATTGTTTGTTTGTTTGTTTATTTTTGACTCAGGGTCTTGCTTTGTAGTTCGGGCTGGCCCTGAGCTCACTGTGTAGCCCAGGCAAGCCTGGAACTCAGCAGTCCTCCTGCCTCTGCCTCCCGAGTGCTGGGATGACAGGCGTGAGCCACCATGCCCGGCATTTGTAGTATGTGGTACTGACTGCTGGTGGGCGTGAGTCACCACACCCAGTACTGTGGTATGTGGTTACCGGGGATCAAACTCCGGACTTTGTTCTTTTGAGGCAGACTCTGGAACCACTGAGCTAAATCCCCAGCCAGCCCGTATAATAGCTTATTCATGGACTCACATACTGGAGGACATCTTGGTTGCTTCCAGGTTTTGGCAATTATGAATAAAGCTGCTTTAAATATCTGTGAAGAGGATTTTTTTTTTTCTGGGGTGGACATAAATTTTCAACCCCACTTGGAAGATATCAAGCATGAACACTGGATTGTGTGATAAAAATATATTCAGTCTTGGGCCAGAGATTTAGCTCAGTTGTTCTGGCACTTGCCTAGCAAGCGCAAGGTCCCTGGTTCGATCCCTGGTAACTGCATACCTCAGGGCTGGGCGTGGTGGCTCAGGCCTGTTATCCTAGCACTAGAGAGACAGAGGCAGAAAGACTGCTGAGTTTGAGGCCAGCCTGGGCTACAAAGCGAGACCCTGTTGAAAGAAAGAAAGAAAGAAAGAAAGAAAGAAAGAAAGAAAGAAAGAGAGAGAGAGAGAGAGAGAGAGAGAGAGGGAGGGAGGGAGGGAGGGAGGAAGGAAGGAAGGAAGGAAGGAAGGAAGGAAGGAAGGAAGAAAATCTGAGACCATATTAGGAAATAAACCAATTATTTAGCAGATACAAATCTGATTTTCTTTCCTCAAGAGGGTTTTTCATGAGCCAAGTCAAAATCTCCACAGGAAAGCAAACATGGAAACCTCACTCCTGCCAGAAATTCTGTCTAATCCCAGAAAGCAGTGATGGCGAACCTTTTAGAGCTTTCAGTGATAACCAACAGCCGGCTGTGTGCGTGTGCCGTACATTCGCCACCGGTGCCGTAGAGGTTACAAAAAGATTTAGGGATTATGCTATAGGAAGCCCGTACTGGCTAGTTTTATTTTTACTGCTGTGTACCAAGAAGAAAATAGGTCACTTTTCATTTTCTAAATATAAAAACTCTAACACTTATGAACACACACCCTGATTGGCAATTTCTGCCTTCTCAAATGACTTTGCTATTAATACTATATTTATATTAATATTTGACCAAAGCTGAGCATCCAGTTTCTTGGTTGTATGATCTTCTTTCTGTCTGATTTGCCATTTGTGCTCATTAGCAGCCAAAGGTCTAGAAGCCTGAAGAAGAAACTGAGCACTAGTTAGCTAGTGGGATGTATGGGCATGGGAAAGGGGCTGTGTGTGCTTGTGTGCATGCGTGCACGTGTGTGTGTGTGTGTACACGTGCATTTCTTTTTTTTGAGACATGGTCTCGCTTTGTAGTTCAGGCTGGCCCTGAGCTCACTATGTAGCCCAGGCAAGCCTCGAACTCAGCAATCCTCTGTCTCTGCCTCCCGAGTGCTGGGATGACAGGCATGAGCCACCACACCCCGCACTGTGGTATGTGGTATTGATTGCTGTTGGGCGTGAGTCTCCATGCCCAGCATTGTATGTGGTTACTGGGGATTGAACTCAGGACCTTATGCTTGCGAGGCAGGCACCAGAACCACTGAGCTAACCCTCCGGCCCTACATTTCTTTAAGGGTTTTCTGGATTATTTGGGTACTGAAGAAATGCATTTTGCAGCAAAACTTTTCCCAGAGGACTTCGCCAAATCAAGTCTGTACCTGAAGATACACTTGTGCCGTGGAATTGATCCAGAGACCTGCTAGGACTGAGGGTTTATGCCCCTCCCCCTCCCTCATGTGTCCCTCATGTGTCCCGTAGTTTTGGAGATGAAACTTCTGGAAGTAAAAAGGTGAGGTGAGGTCAGGTTAGATGGCTGGATGGGACTGGTGCCCTTGTGGGAAGAGACCTCAGAGAGCTGCTTCTCTGCGCCTGCCCCCTGGGAGCGGAGGTCAAGAGAGCACACAGTCAGACCGCGGCCCTCCGGGGACAGAGGTCTCTTCCCAGCACCCACTCGGGCTGCTTCCCCGTTCTCACACTTCCTGCCTCCAGCCCTAGGAAAAATAAATTCCTGTCATTTAGGCCACTCAGTCTGTGACGCTCTGTTTATGGCAACCTGAGCTGACTCAGACGTAATCCAAAGGCCAGGACTTCACATACTGAATTCCCAAGGCTTTTATGATGGACAATGGCAAAAGCACAAAGTAAAAGGTTTTTCTTTGGGATGAGGTTATCTTCACTTTAGTTAAAAAAGATGATGACAAAAATGGCATTGTTTAAAACCCCATGAAAATAAAATCTACTATGTTGTTGTTAAAATATGACTCTACATCTGCTTTTCTTTTTAATCCCCATCCAGTGCAGTTTGTAGGAAATCAATGCACAAAGCAGCCAGAGCTGAAATCTCCTGGCGAGAATTCTTAACCATCCGTGGAAGGCCTGGGAAGGAGGTAAAATCCACAAACCGTGGGGAGAGGGAGAGAGAAAGGGCCAGCATCCGGGGTCACGAGGGCAAACACAGACTTCTGGCCTCTTCTCCCTCCGTCCTTCGGGACAGAACAGCTCTTCCGAAAGAAAGCTACTTCTCAGTGGGGGAATCTGGGCCTATTTAGCGCCACACAAATGAGCAGCAGGAAATGGACTCTGTACCCCGCGTATGGTTAAAGATTTCCAGTCTTTGCCCCTCATTTCAGAGGGAGGCTGGGACTCCGGTGACTTCCTCCGCTGCCTACCTGTGGTCTCAGGCGTCTTGCAGGCTGGGTCTTCCTTGCCAGCAGCTCTTTCCATACTCTCGATCCAGGGAGCACATCCCAGTCCGCTGCCTTTGCTGTAGGGAAATACAGCCGAGCCCGGAGTCGCTGGAAGAACCGTGCTCCCTCCCTCCCTCCCTCCGCTACGGGCAAGGACAGCGCTGCTGCGCACAGGTCCTCTCCGGCTGCCGTCTGAGGGTCAGCGTCTCCCTCGTCCCGGCCTGTGGTCTAAGACCTGTCCCGCCTCTGCGGCTCCGAGGCAGTGAGGCTGTGAGTGGTCAGGGGACACCACCTGCTGGGTTACGCACTTAACGGGTAACTGGCTACACATTTTATTTTTGTATTTATTATTTTTAGTTTTTTGGAGACAGGATCTCGCTTTGGAGTTCGGGTTGACGCTGAGCTCACTATGTAGCCCAGGCTGGCCTCAAACTCACAGCAACCCTCCTGCCTCTGCCTCCCAGAAGTGCTGGGATGTCCGGCTTACACCACCACACCTGGCTGCTGCACATTTTAAAGAAGGGAGAGATGAACACAAAGAATCCCCCGTGCTCTCAACATCCATTTTCCTGACTCAGTATACCTCCCTTCTCCTCTTTGATGCCCTGAGTTACCCTCTCCTGACCTTGTCTGATTGCACCAAGCTGCATTAGTTCACTGAATACGGTCTAAGATGAGTGAGATGTTAGGAATGAAGCCTTGTCACCCTCTGATTTAGTTTTCAGAGTAGTTGCTAATCTCATTTGATTATTCAGAGAGTTCTTTTCTTTCTTAATTCTCTAAACATTTACCTGAGCACCTGCACAAGTGAGTTCCAGGATCTTCTACCTGAGGCCCAGGGAAAGTTGTAACTGGCAATGCAACTCCAGGAATTCATGGTTTACCAGGAAGAGAAGCTTCGGCACAATTAGGATGCAGCCTGTTAAACCCCGGTGGGGTGCCACGCGCGAGGGTGCCTGGGTGAGGGGGGGGGGTGCCCGCCGCTGTCATTCCTCTGGGTTAGGGCCGGAATCTCCATTTGAGTCAGGCCAAGTGAGCCTAGAACATCTAAGTGGCTCTTCCCTGAGCTGGATCTGTCTACAGGGTCACTCCCTAAACTTATGTTGGGTGCCCTGGACGGGAGGAGGAGGGTGGCAGAGAGACTCCAAGTGGCAGGAAGCACCATCAGGGCTGAGCGTGAAGGAAATGTGAGCGCATCTTCCTCCCAGAGGAGGGAGTGCAGAGGGCACAGGGGGGATTGGAGAGTTCTGGGTGGGGAGAGGGAAGCCGGAGGGGCTGACACCAGAGGCTGTGTTTGCCTGCGGGGGAGGGGAGGCTGTGTGGCCACATGCCACAGGCTAAAAGGAGAAGAAAAGAGAAAGCTGAAAGAAGAGTAGGGAGAGAAGAAAGAAAAGGAAAGAAGAAGAAAAAAGAAAGAAAGAAGGAAGAAAAAGAAAGAAAAAAAGGAAAGAAAGAAAAAGAAAGAAAGAAAGAAAGAAAGAAAGAAAGAGAAAGAAAGAAAGAAGGAAAGGGCTAGAAATCTGGCAGTGCAGCCACCAAACTGGTATTTTTTTTTAAATTGGAAATCAGCCAGGTGAGGCGGCTCACGTCTGTCATCCCAGCACTCAGGAGGCAGAGGCAGGAGGATTGCTGAGTTCGAGGCTTGCCTGGGCTACACAGTGAGCTCAGGGCCAGCCTGAACTACAAAGCGAGACTCTGTCTCAAAAAAAATGGAAATAACTTCTAATAAGCTAAATGTTGAAAAAAATTCTATAGGAACAATTATGTAAGATCAATGCTGATTTTTTTTTCTTAACAATAAAATCAAAAAACAAAGTCAGCACTTACCCAGTGGTTGGCTCAAACTGTAGATTTTCTTGGTCTGAAATTAAAAAAAAAAAAAAAAAGCAATGCTCTCAAGTGTCAGCTAACTTGAATTGACTTTAATACTGGTTTGCATATGCATAGAGAGAGGATTCCTTAAAACACATGGAAATGCATAGACTGAGGCCTTGTTTTCTTGGTGATTCGGGTGTTCTCTGCAGCCGTCCCTGCTCGCCCCTGGCTCCTCCGCTTCCCTTCGGGGCCCTGGGTGCCTGGACTCAGCAGGTCCCACCCCAGGCGAAAGAGCACAGCTCAACCCCAGGGGCTCCTCACCCCTGCGATAGCCTAGAAGCCAGGCTCAGCCTGAACTCGAGGCCCACGCCCTCTGCGTTTTATTTCTTTCCACTCGCCTCGTGAATCTCTCAGCTGACTTCCACATCACCGCGGAATCTCCTCCCCGAGATGCAGCTTTGTCATTCTTCACGGCTCCTGGGCTGTTTTCTCTTACCCAGGGGACTGGCTATGTCACCCAGTGCCAGGGCTCCAGGCTTGATTTCTGCCAGGACTGTGTTCTTGCCCTGTTTCCTACCTTGGGCGGCCCCCTGAGGCTGTGGGCCCCCAGGTTCCTCTCCTTGTCTGCTAGATGTTCCCCCAGGGCCTGGCTGTGCCCTTCAGCAGCAGGGGGTCAGGCCACACAGGAAGGGGTCATCCTAGGGCGCAGTGTCCACCTCTGTCCTTGGGGAGGTGCTGTGTCTCACCTGGGGTCACTCCCCGGCATCCCGTCAGACCTGCTGCGTGCCTCACCCCTGCGCTCTCCTGAGTCAAGGGCTTCCAGGGTTCTTCCTGCCCAGTGCCTACCCAGGACCTGCCATGTGTGGAGTATTATGCCCGACCACCCGCAAGATGGAAAGGTGGAGGAGGATGGAGTGAGAGCGGACTGAGGTCAAAACGTTTATATGTCGCAGCTTTGGAAAGTGCTGCTGCCCCTGAAACTCCTGATCTTGGCTCCTTGGGATCTCCTCCGCCCCTTTCGGGGACACCCTCAAGTCTACAACCCCCCAGTCGCTGCCCGGCTCACTCACACATCCACTCTGGGCTCCGGATCCTGGGGGGCCTGGCGGTTCGCATCATTTCTGGTGATGTTTGATCAGACCCTGCCTGGGGCACCAGACGCGGGGATCTGGTTCTGCCGTGATAAGTGATAAACTGTGTGGAATTGACCTTATTCGAGTATCTGCAAAAGGGAAGAGTCGGGGGCCTCAGGGCCTGTCTTCCTGCCCAGTGAGGTTGTCCTTTTTATCTAAACTGTATGCTGGGGTCTGGTTCTGCTTCTTATCTACATTTTACATTCCTTTTACAACCTAGAGAGCATGGTGGGAGGCCCTGGGGAGGTTTCTGAGGTGTCGAGAAATATGCACCTCAGGCCCTCCCAGCAAATGAGGGTCTTTATCCATAGTTCATGCCGGGGAGATTCAGTTACAATTTAAACTGTAGATTCAGGTCTGCACCTCTCTCTCTCTTTCTCTTTTTAGACAGGTGCTTGCTATGTATTTCAGGGTGGTCTTCAACTCACTATGTGGTCCAGGCAGGTCACAGACTTGGGGTGATCCTTTTGCCTCAGCCGTCTGAGTGCTGGGATTATAATCAATCAATCTATAGGTCACCAAATTGATGTATAGATTTTATACAAGTTCAGTCAAATCTCCAACAAGCTTTTCCCTCAGAGATTGATAAGCTTATTTAAAATACATAGTTGACCCTCTGTGTCTGTATGTCTTATATCCATGCCTTTAGCCAACTGTGAGTGGAAAATATTTGGGAAAAACTTGGACCTGGATTTTTTTCTTGTTATTATTTCCTAAATAATTTACATATTGTTTATACTGCATTAAGTATTGCAAGTAATCTAGAGATGATTTACAGAGGATGTGTGTGGGGCTGGGGCCACTCAGTGGTGAGGCACGTGTGTGCCACGTGTGCGGCCAGAGGTTTGATCTCTAGCACTGCAAGAGAAGCAAAAGGCACCTCGGTTAAATGCAAATGCGATAGCCATTTTATATATCATAATGGGTTTTGGTGTCTCTTGGGAGTACTGGAACCCATCCTCATAGATGTCAGGGGATGTCTGAATACAGAAATGTAAATGACCCAGAAAAACATAACAATTTTAAAGGAAGATCAAGATTGGAAAACTCGAATGACCTGATTTTAAGACTCACCAGAAAGCTGTAGTAATTAACATAGTGCAGTATTAATGTCAAGATAGACAAAGAGATCAATGGAATAGAACAAGACATTGAAAAGTAGATCACACATAGGTATTGGCAGTTGGAGAAGGAATAGTCTTTCAGCAGATGGTAATGGGCCAGCCAGACATCGGTGTGGAAGAAAACCTAAACTTCAGTCCGTATTTCATACCATGTACAAAACAAAAACAAAACCAGAAACAAATGAAATCATCAAAATGGATTAGAGACCCAAATGTAAAACCTAAACTATAAAACTTCCAGAATATAAGGAAAAGATGTTTGTGGCTTTAGACAAAGAGACATAAGATATGACATTAAAAGCATGATTCATCATCTACAGAGGCTCAGTCTAATCTGTTAAGCACAAAGTCACTTATCTGGAGTCTTGGAATTGCGATTCAGGGACCACAGAATCCAGAAGAAACCAGAATGGATCCCATTCAGGAGAACTTTTGAGAATCTTTGGAAGGATAAAAAAGGGGAAGTTAAAGAATCATTAGTGGAGGTGGGGATTTAGCTCAGTAATGTTGCGCCTGCCTGGCAACCACAAAGTCCTGAATTGATTCCTAGTACCAAAAAAAGAGAAAAAGAAAGAAAGAAAAGAATTATTACTGGTAGATAAACTTACTTCTTAGTTCATTGGTTCAGTGAAGATCAGCACAAACCAAACCATTATTCTAGGAAAGAATACAGTATATACAATTTTGGGATGTTCTTTCTCAGCAAATAACTTTCAGGATGACAGAAGGTTCACACAGTGGCCACCACAGTATAAGATGGTGTCTGAGTCATGAAATGGAGTCACTGCTGTGAATTTTCTTTCTTAATACACACATTTAAAGATTGGGTTTTATTAAAATTTAAATCACTTGCTCTTCAGAAGTTCCTTTAAAGAGAATGAAAAGATAGGTCAAAGTGAGGGAAAATTCTCGCACAGCATTTATTTGATGAAGGATATATACCTAAAGATATTTTTTTAAAAAAAACCTCTTAAAGCTTAATAATAAGAAAACAATGAGCAAACTATGGGAACAGATACTTCATCAAAGAAGACACACAGATAGGAAAGAAGCACATCAAAAATACTTGACCACTAGTTACCAGGGAAGAGCAAATGAATATCTTGGTGATACACAAGGAGGCTGAAAATTAAGAAGATCAACTGTGCCAAGTTCCACTCTGTAGGAATATAAGATGGTTGGCCACTTAGGATAACAGAAATTTCTTTTCCTTAATTGGTTTATGATCACAATTGACATTGAGAATTTATACCAATACATGACATGACTTAATTCTCATTTATTCCCTTTCCCTTGCTCTGCAAATCCCTCACCCACTATATACATAAGTTTTGTTTTGTTTCCTTTTTTTTTTTTTTTTTTTTTTTTTTTTTTTTTTTTTTTTTTTTTTTTTTTTTTTTTTTTTTTTTTTTGCTTTTTTTGGAGACAGGGTCTCGCTTTGTAGTTCAGGCTGGCCCTGAGCTCACTATGGTGCCCAGGCAAGCCGCCGCGAACTCAGCAATCCTCCTGTCTCTGCCTCCCAAGTGCTGGGATTACAGGCGTGAGCCACCACGCCCAGCATTATATGTGGTTACCGGGGATCGAACTCAGGTCCTTGCGCTTGCAAGGCAGGCGCCGGAACCACTGAGCTAACCCTCCGGC
>PVIC010026446.1:0-24505 GCA_004025085.1 Thryonomys swinderianus | reverse complement strand
TGTAATCAGATTTTTAAAAAAATATTAATTTTGCTAATTTAATAGGTAGAAATAACCCTGTAGTATGTGTTTTAATTTTAACTTTTCGTATTAATATAAAGCTGAACATTTTCCTGTGTTTCCTCTCCAAGGTGCTTGTCCCTTTCCCATCACCTGTCTTAAGAGCAGATTTTCTGTGAAGTCCCTCTAGAGGTTTTAGACGTTGAAAGTTCTCAGCACTTCAACAAATCAGAGAGTGTGACTCTGCAGAGAGCAGCTCTGGGTTTCAGCAGTGATTCTCAGCTGCTGAGGTGGGTGCTCACCACTGTGTGTTTGGCCTCCTTGGGGGCTTTCTTCATCCTCTTGGCCAGAGTTCTCTCCCAGCTTTCCAAGTGGTGGTTTTCCCATCAGCACCTGGGCCATCCGTTTGACACAGGATGCTGACCAGAGTTCTTCCTGTTGTATGGAAACGGTAGCTAAAGTCTAACACTAAGAACAAAAACCCTCAAAACACAAAAATGTTAAGACCTATCTTACTAAAGAATGAATCCTTTTTCTAGGAACGCTGAGAAGTGCATGAAACTGGCTTCGCCATGTGACAGTCAGCTTCTCCTGTTGACAGGTGAGAGAGAGGAGGAGTGGTCTATAGGGTCCACAGCCATGAATAGGGGAGTCAGCCTAGTGGAAAGCCTCTTCTGGCCCTGGCTAAGCAAGGAAGAGAGAGCTACCAGGTCGAGGAGGAGAGCAGAGCAGTGCAGGTGGGGAGGTCAGTTTCCTAAGGGTTAAGGGAACTGGGCTACCTCCTGACAAGGAACATTATCCGGTAAGCTGAGAGAAAGTGTCACCAGCTAGAGGGGCCTGCTTCAGTAGAAATGGAAATTAAAACAAAAGCATGACTGCAGACAATGAGGTAGTAGATAAGGGATTGCAGTGTAGGGAGTAGGTGGAGCTGGGCACCCTGTGGTGAAGGGGACCAGACATCTTGCCTTCCCCAGCCCTCTAGGCAGGAGGCCAGTTTTAGGAATTAGCTGAGGTGGGACAGGGTCCAGGTGATCATTACTCAGTCCTGGTTTCATAGGTCTGGAATCCTCATGGCTTGAGGGTGTTTCTGTTTCTATGAGACGATTGTCTTGTGGTGGTTTTAGTCATGTGGGCCTCTGCTCTTCCTGGAATGCAGGTGATTACAGGTTTAGGATACTGGCTGGAGACTTAAGTGTAGCTCAATACTCCCTTGAAATTCTTATCCTGGCACCCCCACTCTTGAAGCATGTTGAGATGGACTAGGTAGACGTAGAGTCTTCCAGTCAAGGTCTTCGCAGTTGCTTCTCCACCATTTCTGCTACCCCTCCCCCATGGCTCTCCTCGGCACTTTCCCTTTCAGAAAGGTCTCCCACAAGCGCCTGCGTATTCTATCATCACCTCTGCTGTTGCTCTCCATCTTCCTACTGTGCTTTATTTTCTGCAGTTATTACCACCGTCTATCATATTTGTTGCTGTTTTGTCCTCCCATACACCCAGCACCTAACATAAAGCCTGACACAGAAATAGTGCACAGTGCTTTTTAATGAAGTGAATGAGTAGAATTGAATGAGAAATATAATGACAGATGAGATTAGAAAGTTAGATTGGGCTGGGCGTGGTAGTGGTCCCGCCTGTAATCCCAACACTCAGGAGGCAGAGACAGGAGGATTGCTGAGTTTGAAGCTTGCCTAGGCTACATAGTGAGCTCAGAGCCAGCCTGAACTACAAAGGGAGGCCCTGTCTCAAAAAAAAAAAAAAAAAAGTTAGATTGGGGCTGGATTTTTAGTGCTGTGGTAAAATTCTGATTCCATTTTGTTATCGTTGTTGTTGTACTGGGAGTGAACTCAGGGCCTCCAAACTAATTTTAGCTGCAATTCCCAGCTTTATTTTGAGATAGGGCATTGCTAAATTGCCCTGGCTGGGTTTGAACTTGCAATCCTCCTGCCTCAGACTCTCATGTATTGGGATTGCAAGCATGTGTCACCATGTCTGAATTCCATTTTTCTGCCAATAAACTTAAAGGTTTATAATAATATTTGATAGGCACAATAGTGTCTGCCAATGTTGCATAGAAAGAAGAATTTTGCTGGTAGATGAAGGATCATGAGATAAGAGATGATTTGGGATAATGTAGGTGCATTCGATGTAGTCATAAGGGTTCTTATAAGTGAAGAGGGATGAGAAAGTCAAAGTCAAGAAAGAGGTGCTATGATGCAAGCAGTTTTCACAATGCTACTATTTCTGGCTTTGAAGATTAAAGGGGACACAAGACAAAGAACAGAGTCAGGTTAGAGTCACGGAGAGTGTCAAGGAAACTGATTCTCCTGAGATCCTCCAGAAGGAATACAGCCTTGCTTATATCTTGATTTTAGACAGTAAAACTAATTTTAGACTGCTTGCCTGCACAGCTCTTAGGTATTCATACCATTTTAAATTAAAAGTTTGTTGTGATTTTTTACAACAGCAGTAGGAAACAATACCTGGTAGTTGTGCTGTAATTGTTGTATTTTAGAAAGACTGTAAAAAGACTTTTAGAAAAAGTCTTTGACTTTTAGAAAGACTTCCACTTTAACACCACTACCTGGAGCTCAAAGGACTTGCATCTACAGTCCCTATTACATGGAGTAACCAGCCCTGTCCCATCCACAGCTCTTGCTGACTCCCAAAATACCATCAGAAAAATCTGTTTATCATGTTAAACTTAGTTTGCCAGACTTTCGGCAGTAAAGAGAGCAACGACTTGCTTGACATTTAGTATTTCAAAATGGGGCAAGTAGCATAGGTTTTAGGGTCCAGGCTGGATGATTTTTAAGGTCGGTCTCACAAGGGGAGAACTAGTTAGGGGGAGTTTAAAACAACTTCAGCAGGTAGGCATAGTTAGACAAAGGTCTCGTAGTGCATCTTCATGAGCGAGTCTTTTTTTTTTTTTTTTTTGAGACAAGGTCTCGCTTTGTAGTTCGGGCTGGCTCTGAGCTCACTATGGTGCCCAGGCAAGCCGCCGCGAACTCAGCAATCCTCCTGTCTCTGCCTCCTGAGTGCTGGGATTACAGGCGTGAGCCACCACGCCCGGCACTGTGAGTATTTTTTTCGGTGTTTGTTCGTTCTGTGGTCCTGAGGCTCACATCTCATGGGGCCTCCCAATGCCACACAAGGGCCCTGTCACTGAACCACACCCCAGGCACTGAACAGGGCAGTGGAGCTGGTTCATGTTCTTATCTCCCAGGGACAAATATTTCCTGGAGCAATCGGTTAAGTTATTGTCACTTGGTCTCAGTGTCCAACACAAAGGTAGAAAAGCACGTCGCATTCCAGTATTGGGAAATACAGAAGCAAAAAATTAAAGTGTCATCAAGTCACCCAGATCTCCTGTAGTGGTCTGGATTCCATTTCTTCTCTTTACTCCTACAGCTTTGCCTCTGTCCTGCACACCACGTGTTCTCCCTTTCTGCCGCACCATTCCCGCGTGGGAGAAAAGAAGAATCTCTCCATTGGCCCCCTTGATAGCTGCCCTGCCTGTTCTTTTTCAGAGAAAATACTTTTTGTTGTTTAATCAGGTAATTGATAATTTCATTTTTTAATTAATAAGAGTAGCCCTTTCCCCATGCAAACTCCTCATTCTGTATTTAACAAGTCCAAGTGTTTTATAGGTATTTCAAACATTTATCTTTTAAAGTTAACATGTATTAATTATGCATATTAATGGGGTTCAGCAGATTTCCCAGCCTGCATATAACTTGCATCAATCAAACCCAACCTCCTTTTATCCACACACCCCAGGAAACTTACTAATAACTATGCTACCCTCAGGTGAGAGTTTGACGCGGCATGCGAGACAGAACACATGGCGCTCGCCGCAGAAGTGTTGCTCATGCACCTTCACTGCTTCACCTTCCAGCCCAGCTGCCACCCCCTTGCCCTCTAGCCCTCCACGCTGGCCTTCTTTAGGTTCTTTGGACACTTTACATGGACTTCTGCCTGAAGGCTTTGTACTCTCTCTCCTCTGCTCCTCCTCATCCACTGTCTTCACCCGGCTCTTTGCTTCTTGTCATTCAGTTCAGCTTAAATGTCACTTCTTCAGAAACCGTGTGACCATCAACCTAGAAACTGTCCTATAGGCTCTGCAGTGTCACTCAACTTATGCCTGTATTTTTTCTACTGTTACACATAACATATAATTCACAACTTTAACCCTTTTCAAGGGTATAATTCAGTGGTATCACGTTCATACGATGTTGTGCAACTGTTACCACCATCTTCCCAAACTGAAACTCAGCACCCATTAGACATTAATGTTTCATTCACTTCACTTTTGGGCTCTTGCACACCACCATTTTACTTCTTATCTCTGTGAATTTCACTGGTCTAGGTACTTCATCATAGTAGCTTCATTTCATTTAGCATGTCCTCAAGTTTCATCCATGTCATAGCATGTTTCAGAATTCCATTCCTTCTTAAGGATGAATAGTATTTCATTCTATGTGTATGTAACTTCTTATTTTTCCAAATCTTTGGGCTGTTTCTCCTTTTTGGCTATTGTGAATAATGTTGCTGTGAACTTTGGAGTGCAAGTGCCTGTCTGAGTGTGTCCTTTCGATGTTTTTCAGTATAGACTCAGAATTGGAATTGTTTGGTTATGTAGTAGTTCTATATTTAATTTTTTGAAAAACTATTATAGTGTTTTCCTCAGACTGTACTGTTTTATATTTCTACCAGCATGTACAGGAGTTCCAGCTTCTCTGTATCTGTATCACCACTTGTTATTTATTATTTTTTGTTTTGTTTTCTGACAGCTATCCTAATGAGTGTAGGTGGTATGTCACTCCATGTTAATTCTCTAAATACGTGCTATATGTGAAGTTTTGTGCACACACATACTCGTATGCATCTTTTTTTCCTGATCGTATTGTATGGTTTATTGAACTAGGATCTTGTCTCCTTGATTTACTGTTATATCTCTAGCCTCTAAAAGTGTCTGGCAAATAATATCAACCACAACAATAATTACAATAGCTACAACAAATGCAGTAGCTAAATTTTTCCAATGTGTACGCACCAGACACTGTACTATAACAGTTCTGTAGGAAAGGTAACATTATCATCATCTCCCTAACTTTGTAGATGAGAAAATCAAAGCACTGGGAATGTAAGCAACTTGCTCAAGACCACACAATCACTGTTGTTGCTTGAAAGATTTTTGTTGAATAGAAGGTTTTCATTTCAGGAAAATAAATTGGCAAACTATGTTACAATTCTAACAGACCACATTACACTTTGACTTCTGATAGTAGAACTAGTGCTAATGGGCTGGGGATTTAGATCAGTGATGGTGCACCTGCTTCCTAAGTGCAAGGTCCTGAGTTCAATCGCTGGTACCAGAAAAGAAAAAAAAAAAAAAAAAGGAAACAGTGCTAGAAAAAGAGTGCAGAATTCAAACCTTTGAGAAAATAAAATCATTGGTAAGAATTCACAATATAGTTGGGGATTTAGCTCAAGGGTACCATGCCAACTTTGGACACACAAGGGCCTCAGTTCGATCCCCAGTACCACAGAAAACAAACAACAACAACAACCCCCCCCCAAAACAAACAAAAAGAAAAGAATTCACAATATCAATGTATAGTCAGGAGTATCTTTTTTTTTGGTGGTACAGGGGATCAAACTCAGGCCTTTGTGCTTCCAAGGTAGGTGCAGTACCTTTTGAGCTAAATCCCCAGCCCAGGAGTATCTTTATTATGTGCAAAAAAAAAAAGATTGTCTAGGATGGGCCGGAGATTTAGCTCAGTGGTTCCGGCGCCTGCCTTGCAAGCACAAGGTCCTGAGTTGGATCTGGGTAACCACATACAATGCTGGGCGTGGTGACTCACACCCACCAGCCATCAATACCACATACCACAAGGCTGGGCGTGGTGGCTCATGCCTGTAATCCCAGTACTCGGGAGGCAGAGACTGGAGGATTGCTGAGTTCAAGGCTTACCTGGGCTACACAGTGAGCTCAGGGCCAGCCTGAACTACAAAGCGAGACCCTGTCTCAAAAAAAAAAAAAAAAAAAAAAAAAAAAAAGATTGTCTAGGATGAACCCATGGAGAACTTGCTCTTGAACTTAGAAGTAAAAACTGACCCCAAACACGCCTGACTACAGCACACATTTTGCTACTTGATAACTTTCAATTTAGCACATTGTTGTATTGTCTTTGTAAAGTTTCCTATTTGATGTAGAGATAGAAAATGTATTAAGTTGTTTTTTGATTGTTTGTTGTTTTTTGCTTTTGTTTATTTTCAATACTGGGAGCCAAACCCAGATCCTCACGCATATTAGGCAAGCACTCTACCAGTAAGTTACATTCCCAGCCCTTTCAGATTTTATCTCATGATAGGCTTTTACTAAGTTTCAAACTGGCCTAGAATTTGCAAACCTTCTGCCTGGGGCTCCTGAGTTTTTGGAATTACAGGTATGCCTCACCACACTTGGCAAGATTATCTTATGTTTTAAGATGGCTTTTTTCTTTTGTGGTTGTTTTGATTTATTTGTGGTCTTGTGGATTGAACCTAGGACCTGGTGCATGCAAAGCAAGCCTTTTAGTATTGAACTATTTGTGTTTTTTTGAAACAGGGTGTCACTATGTTGTCCACTGTGGTCTTGAACTCCTGGGCTCAAGTGATTCTCTTGCTTCAGCTTCCCAAACAACTGGAACTATAGACAAAGGTAACCCTGCCAGCTTTTGAGGTTTGAGTTTCTCTTTTATTCTCCTGACTTCCTTCTCCCATTCCTAGGAGAGATTTAGGCCTTGGATTTATATCATTGGCAGAGTCATTTGCATGGTAGAGCAGATAGGAAAGTCAGAAAGAAGTCTGAACTCTTTGCTGAACTGATGCTGGACTGAGGGAGAGGGAACATGTAGTCTCTGAAGGGCTAAGGCTGAAATGGAGAGGGTAGAGAAAGGGAACAATCTTCTGAGAAGGGTGAGGTGGATTCAGGGTTCCCAGGCAGGTGGGAACCTCAGTCTGTGGCCTCTTGGCTCTGGAGTGACAGGAACACAGTGGGAATGAATGGCCATCCAGGGAACCTCAGACATAGGGTCCTAACTCCATAATGCTTTCAGAGGAAAGGAGCAGTCTGCAAGCTGTGTAGCAACTTCAAGGGAACACCACATTTGGGGAGGAGAGAAGGGTCCCCCGAATGTTTTCCTCAAGGAGGTCACCTGGGGTCTGTTCCCAACTTTAGATTGAGTCTTAAGTTTTGCTAAACTAAAAGGATAAAGATTTGGAGTTAGAATTAACTCATCGATGGAAGGTAACTCGTTATTTCTTGGATACCCAATTTTTTTTTTTTTGCTTTTTGAGACAGGGTCTCGCTTTGTAGTTCAGGCTGGCCCTGAGCTCACTATGGTGCCCAGGCAAGCTGCTGTGAACTCAGCAATCCTCTTGTCTCTGCCTCCCGAGTGCTGGGATTACAGGCATGAGCCACCACGCCTGGCACTGTGGAATGTGGTATTGATTGCTGGTGGGCATGAGTCTCCACACCCAGCATTGTATGTGGTTACCGGGGATCAAACTCAGGACCTTGCGCTTGCGAGGCAGGCACCGGAACCACTGAGCTAGCCCTCCAGCCTGGATACCCAATTTATAAAGCAAAATTTAGGCATTCTTTGTATTTTATCCTGGCCCACCCAAATAGATGAGATGCCCCCTGAATATAGAGACATATATATATTATATATATGTCTATAAAATCTTATTTATTTATTTATTTATTTTTGAAACAGGGTCTTGCTTTGTAGTTCAGGCTGGCCCTAAGCTCACTATGTAGTCCAGGCAAGCCTCGAACTCAGCAATCCTCCTGCCTCTGCCTCCCTAGTGCTAGGATTATAGGCATGAGCTACCACGCCCAGCAAGACATGTGTATTTTTAATCACTCAATTTGGCCAAAAATACTTATTAAGCACCTATGGTGTGCCATGCACCAGTTTAAATAATAGATACATGTTAAACAAATCAGACATGCTCCCTGCTCCATCTTCAATTTACAGTCTGGTGAGAAATTTAGAAAAAAGAGGCAGACAATATACAGTTGCAAATTGGTATGAGTGACATGAAAGAAAAGAACTGGGTCTTCATAAAAGTATGAATCCCAGAACTGGCCCCGAACTCAGCACTGTCTCCCTGGGACCAGCGAGGTGTGCAGATGAAGCCCAGGCTCTGCTTCTCCACTGGAGCAGCATCTTGGCCTTGGTCCTGGGCCCAGTGCTGTTTTTAGGAAAGGTCACATTGCTGCATCTTTTCAGTTTTGACTTTTAATATTTGTGTTTGTCAGTTTCCCGTTGCTGTGACAAAATACCCAGGAAAAACAACTTAGAGGGAAGAGATTTGTTTTGGCTCATGGTTTCAGAGATTTCAGTCCACAGTTATCTGTTTCCATTGCTTTGGGCCTGTAGTGAGGCAGAAACATCACAGCAGAAAGGCAGAGTGGAGAAAAGTGGCTCATCCCATAGCAGCCAAGAAGCAGAGAGAAAGGGAAAGAGCCAGAGAGGAAGGAAGGGGCTGTGGGCAGGATACACCCTGTGTGGCATTCTCCCAGTGGCCTGGCCTAGTTCCTCCAACTGGGCCCCACATTTTAGTTTTAGCTGAATACTAATGAAATGTTTATTCTCTTGTTTTCATTAGTACATGTTTGCAGTACAAGATGCCTATATTTATTTGGGAAGCTATGACATGTCTATAACACATCTTAACTCTTTTTTTGTCCTCTGCCCCTCCTGTCCCTCCTTGTTCCTTTCAACTCTTGATTGTCTTCCTATTTATAGAAGCTCTACTGTATTTCCATTTTTTTCTTCTATTATTTTTCCCATCCCTTTTCCCTTCCCCTCCCTCCAACTCTTGTTGCCCTTCCCATTTGAGAAAGCTATCCCTCGTACCTATTATCTATCTTTTATTTGGTTCTTTATTAATATTTTTGGTTTCTCATATAAGCAAAACCATGCAATACTTAAACTCATGGGTCTTATTATTCACCTTAACAATATAATCTTGGGGTACAACCATTTATTTACAAATGCCTCAAGTTCATCCTTCCTTATGGCAGAGTAGTACTGCATTGTATATAAATACCACATTTTCTTTATCTATTCTTCTGTTAGGCCATTTCCAAGACTTAGCCATTATAAATTGTGCTGCTGTAAATATGAGTTTGCATATGTCACTGTAATATGATGACTTTAAGTTTTTCAGAAAGACACTCAAAAGGGAAATAGCAGGGTCACATGGAGTTTCTAGTTTTGTTTTTTCAAGGAAGTTCCGTGCTGATCTCCATAATGGTTGTATGAGTCTACATTCCTGCCAACAATATAGAAGGTTTATTTTTTTTTTTTGTGCCTGTGCAGCCTTGCCAGTGTGTTATTTTTTGATGTTTTAATGGTAGCCATTCTTTCTGGAGTAAAATGGTATCTGTTTTTTTTTTAAATTTGCATTTCTGTAATGGCCAGTGGTGTTGAACATTTTTTCATGAGTTTATTGACCGTCTATACCCTCTTTGAGAAGTATCTATTTATTTCAGTTGCTCATTTTTGGATTGGATTTTTTGGGTAGGTTAATTTTTTGAGTTCTTTATATATTGGACCTTCCACTATGAACTCACCAGTGGGTTAATTCATCAGTGAGGTCAGCATCCCATGATTTAGTCACCCCTGTAGATTTCTAAACTTCTGCATTGAGGGTTAAGCCTCGAATACATGAGTCTTTAAAGCATAATATTCTTCATCTTAGCTGGTCCCTAAGGCAGCACCATCACAATGAGAGCAATGAGATTTACTAACATTGCCCAGACCTCTTCTTTCTTGGAGTAACATCTCCATTTGTCTTGGGCCCAGGGGTATTTTCTGGAAGGTTGGTACCCCCACTATTTTTCAAATTTTAATATTGTGAATACCATCCTCAGGCCAATTCTGCTTTTACTGTCTCTGAGAAGGTGGCCTACCTAAGACCTACTAAGTCTGACTTGTCCTGGAGGTCTCAACATAAATATAAATACTATAAACCCAGAGGCTGAAAGATGCCTGATGTGGCCGGAGGGGAGTGACTGTGGAAAGGGTGATGCAAGATGAAGTTGACAGTTGGGGGTGTTCAGAGTAAGCTATATGAGGTCAGTGTGAAGTCTGGATTTATTTTATGTGCAATGAGAATCATAGAAGGATTCTAAGCAGAGCAATATCTACCTAATTTTTGTTTTAAAAATTATATTCTAGCTCATGTACCAGCTCCCCAACATGACTGTAAAATGCATGTACTGCAAGCATGTACTGATTAATGAAAAACGTATATCCCATAGTGCCAGGCTAAATGATTACCTATTTGGCTGCTTAATTGATGATGAATTGAATGAAATTAAAGGTAGGTGGATGGAGAGAAAACCCCCTTGTGGAGATATTTTCCTTATGCCTAACAGACTGGCAGAGACTGGAAAGTTAAAAACCTTAGAGTTCATGGTTGAAGCCTCAGAGGACATAGAGGAAAAAAGCAAACCAAGTTCAGTTTCTCCCACTCTACTCCCATAACACGCTTCTGACACACAGTGTGTGGGTTTTCCCCTACCTGCTGTGTACACCATCTGGGTGTCCTCTACTTCAGTTTGCTCCTGAAAGTGTCCTCAAGAGTTTCCCACTCCCCCTTCAGATGCCAGTCACAACCCCAAGGTTTTTTTTTTTTTTTTGAGAGAGGGTCTCACTTTGTAGTTCAGGCTGGCCCTGAGCTCACTATGTAGCTCAGGCAAGCCTCGAACTCAGCAATCCTCCTGCCTCTGCCTCCTGAGTGCTGGGATTACAGGCATAAGCCACCACGCCCGGCACGCCAAGGATTTTTTAATCTGAAAAATTTTTATTTTTTTTTGAGACAGGGTCTCGCTTTGTAGTTCAGGCTGGCTCTGAGCTCACTATGTAGCCCAGGCAAGCCTTGAACTCAGCAATCCTCCTGTCTCTGCCTCCAGAGTGTTGGGATTACAGGCGTGAGCCACCACGCCTGGCTAATTTGAAATTTTGAAAACTGGCCACAAACCAGGGGTTCTATGCCCCCTTTCTCAGCTTCCACTAAGTGGCTCTCAGGACTTGCAGAACAAATATGTATATCTACCATTTTTTTTTTTTTTTACAAGGGATCTAGATGAAGTGATGCACACGGTGAAGTAGGAGAGCAGGGCTGGAGAGCTCCCTGCCCCCTCTGGACTGCCACAATCCAGGAACCAGCTATATGGAAGCTCTCCAAACCTTGGGTTTTGGGTTTTTACTGAGGCTTCATTACACAAGTATGAATCATTGGCCATTGGTGGTCAACTTAACCTTTGGGTGTCTCTCCTCTGCCCAGTCACTGGGCTGTGAAAGTACCAACCCTCTAACCCTGGGTGAGTTTTCTCTGCAACCATCCCCCACCTTGAAGCCACACAGAACCTGCCAGCCATCAGTCAACTCACTGTCATATGCAGACATGCACTGAATAGTTCAAGGATTGGATTTTAGTAGTTGTACACTAGGAAACAGGCATAAAGACCGAATACATATTTCATAGTGCAGTCACAAAGTCTTTTCAGGTTTGTAGCTACTCTAAAGTGGAGCAGTCCTGTGAAGGTCAAGATCCTGGAAAAGTTGACAAGTTGTCCTAATTTCCTTTGGCTCAGCTTTTCCCTTTCATAGTCTGACACAAATCACCGGGGCACATTTTTTTTTTTTGTAATCCCCTGTGTTTTTGCAATTTAGGTTGGTGTGTCAGAAATTCCAGGAAGTTTCTGAGTGGAGTAAAGTACTGAGTGAAATTTATGGTTTTAGGAGACAGACAGGTTAGGATGAAAAGACACATGAAGAAAGGAATGAATCCCCAAAATCACGATCGGAGAAGTTTTCTAAGTAGAAATCTGTGGATGAGGTCTGAGTTCCTTACTGAGCCCATGGAAACAGATGATGTCAGTGTGATTGTGGACTCAGGGGCTTGGCAGAGCAGGAGGCTGACATCACCACCCAGGGGACAGGGTGAGCACAGACTCCAGAGAGGCCTCCTCACAGCCCCCAGTGATGCCAGAGCAGCAGCAAACATGGCCAAGAGGGCCCTGGGGGCTGAGCTGCTTTCATTACTGTTCAATTATTATTCTTTTTCTTCATCCTCTTGCCAGCACAGAACCCTAGCTCAGCACTATGGAAAGAGCCAGAAAGAAGGAGTGCTGCTGCTTGTACCTGGTGAACATGAGGTCTTACTGGGACATGTATTTCTTCTCTAAGAGACCCATCGGATGTGATAGGCACTTGCTTCCAAGGAGCTCATAGGTAGAGAAATAAATGTGCAAGCTAAAAAAAAAGAAAAGAAAAAAAAGGCAGCCAAAGCAAGTGTATAAATTTTGAGGTTAGGCCTTGCTACTAGCTTAAGTCTGTCCATTATTAGGCAGCTGATGCTGGACAAGTTATATAAGCACAATGGAGACCACAATTTTTTTTTTTTTTGAGACAGGGCCTCGCTTTGTAGTTCAGGCTGGCCCTGAGCTCACTATGTGGTCCAGCCAAGCCTCCAACTCAGCAATCCTCCTGCCTCTCCCTCTCGAGTGCTGGAATTACAGGCATGAGCCAGCACGCCCGGCACTGTGGTATATGGTACTGACTGCTGGTGGGTATGAATCATTACGCCAGATATTGTTGTATGTGGTTACCAGGCCTCAAACCAGGGACCTTGCACTTGCTAAGCAGGTACCAGAACCACTGAACTAAGTTTCTGGCCTAGACCACAATATTTTTGATCAATAAAAAGGAGATAGTAATTATTGTCTCATAGAAGGGTAATTTTGAAGATTATGAGAAAAATCATATGTACCTAGTACCCAGCAAGTGAACAGAGCTATTATTGCCACTACTCAGTGGTACACAGTATGGCAGGGACTGTATAGAGTGACTGCCTGCCTGTGAGAGGAAAGCAAGGCTTTTCTCCCCTGAAGTAGATCACAGAAGCTGGACTTTAAAGCATGAGTTTTCCATGTTAGCAAGGGGAGGAGTTTTCATATAGAACAGGAGAATATATGAAAAGATCAGAAGGAAGGAAATAGTTAAGTTCATTTCAGCTCAAGCTAGATGAACTGATTTTTCTTCTAGGCCCTTTGCTAAAGGGCTCGGACCACAGAGAAGAATATCAACAGTAGCAACAACAACAACAACAACAATACTTAAGTGTTTCATATCTACTGATTACATTTCACCCAATGAAATTGACACTGTTACCATCCTCACATGATATTCGAGGGAACTGAGCATAGAAGTGTTAATTGACTCAGCCATATAACTTTAACCTAGAAGATACAGGATTTAAATCTATACAGTACTGACTACCAGTCTGTTCTCTTAACTAGTCTGTTATATGAGACAGAGATGCCCCAGGGCGATGGTTAACCTATGGCATGTGTTATATGTTTTCTTTTTAAGGCAAAAGATGTTAATATATGAGTTGATTTTTGTTCAGGTTTAACTGCAGTGTTGGTGCTTTGTGATAAGTGGGTTTTGGGGCACTCATCTTTAAAAGGTTGGCCATTACCGCCGAGGGCAAGACAGTCATAAATCCATGGAGTGACTCCTGGGATGGAAGCACAGGAGGCTGGGGTGCAGAGGGGAGCATGAGATCATACAGAGGATTCCCCAAGAGAGACAGTGCCTCCGGAGATAATTCTTAAAAAAATGAGTGTGCTGTTCTAAGTGGAATGAACAACATTATCAAAACAATATTGAGAACAGAAGCAAGTTGATTTGGTATAGTTGATCTAAAGTGAGATGCAAGGACTTACTTGAACTAGGTAGGGCAGGGATAGTTAACAGAAAGAATAGTGAAAACATGAATAAAATTAGCAGAACTCAGTTGCCTATTTAGATATAGGAGATGAGAGAAAGTAGGGACCTAGAATGACTCCCACATTTCTGATAAGGGAAACTGGGTGCCATGAACTAAACGGGTTTGAGAAGTGAGACAATATAAAATCCGCTTTTAGCACAGTGTATTTGAAGATAATGCACTGGGAGATATTTATGAGTAGATATCACCCAACAAAATGATCAGAGACTTCATTGCCCCACTTTCAATAATGGTTAGAACAACAAGGAATAAGAAAATAGAAGGTGAACAATAGCAGAGTGCACATTCATAAGGGCATTTGGAACATTCTCTATAATAGACTATATCAATACATTTAGAAGAACTGAATAAGTCAAAGTATGTTTTCTATACTGCAGAGAAATTATATTAAAAATCAGTAAGAGAAGGAAATTTGTGATTCACAAAAATGTGAAATTAGATAACATATTCCCAATAACCTATAGGCCAAAAACAAAATAAGGAAAATGAGAAAACATTTTGAGGTAAATGGCAATGAAAATATGTGTATCCAAATCAATGAGGTACAGCTGAAGTAGTACCATGAAGGAAGTTTATACCTATAAATGCCTATATCAACAAAGAAGAAATTTCTTGTCAGTAAAATTCTTCCAGTAAATTTAAACTGGAAAAATAAGAGCAAACTGAGACTAAAGCAAGCGTAAGGGAAGAAATAACAAGACTAGAGAAGAAATAAGTGAAATAGAAAATAGAAAAACAGTAGAGAAAACCAATAAACCAAATGTTAGTTCTCTGAAAAGATAAATAAGACAGTAGAAAATATTTAGCTAGATTGACCAAGACCAACAGGGAGACAACTCAAGTAAAATAGAATAAGGTACTTATCAGTTTAATGAAGAAATGCAAGACTTGTTACTGAAATCTGCAAAGTATTATTGAAAACATTTTTTAAAAGACTAGCAGCAAAATGTAGCCTCTCTGGGACTTGGAATGGAGACATCTGGGAAAGAAACAATTTAACAAAAAGAAAAAAATAGAGTTTCATGAATCACAAAGGAGCTGTCAGGAAAACTAAAAACTACAGAGTAACTGAAAACAACATAGCCCAGCATAGTCTAGAATGCTAATCTGGCTCCTGGACAGGCGCTCATGTCTCCAGAAACACATGGTGAGCCCAGAGAAAGTTGGCAGCCACAGGGAGAAACAATGGACCAGCAGCCCCAGCTCCAAGAAAAGCCCAGGGTTATTGTAAGCTGCAAGTACAGCTTGGAGTTTTACTTTAAAAATGATTCTTTTTGCATGGCAGGCTAGAGTTGGAGAAACAATTTGTTGCAGTGTTCCCTGTACTTGGAGTAATATAATCATAAGCCATCCTGGGAAGGGGCTTATTGTTTAAGATGTTCACAATGTGGCTGTAATTCATATGTCTCTCTGCTGGGCAACTCTGAACCACTGATGGTACATGTATGACAGTCCTAGCCGGTGGCACGGAACAGTCCCTTGGGTGGTATAAACTGCCCAATGGGACACTCGGGTATGTACCACCTATGGCTCAAGCCAGTGGAACTATGTTAAGATTGATCTACTCATGAATCAGAAGTCACAGAGCAACTCCACTTCACAGTCTTTGGGGTTGTACTTAGAATTCTGCAAGGCCAGTAGCACCAAAAAGTGTAAAAGAAGGTATTTGTTTAACTGGGAGAGTAACTAAATGAAAGGGGAAAAAAGGAGGAATCAGAACTGAAAAGATAATGCAGTGACAAGATTCAATAAACACCTTACAACAATAACTTTCAGTGCCAATGGTCTCAAGTTCCCAATCAAAAGACAGAGACTGGTAGATTGGATTAAAAAATAAAATGCAACTATATATTCCCTGCTAGAGACATACCTCATCCAAAAGGAAATACATAGACTGCAAGTGAAAGGATAAAAAATAATACTCCTCCAGTTGGATCCCCAAAGCAACAGGAGTAACTACCTTATTTTCAGGCACAGCAAACTTCAAGCCAAAACTGATCAGAAGAGACAAAGATGGCCACTACCTACTGGTAAAGCAGACAAGTCAACAGGAAGTGATAACAGTTGGAAGTATTTATGGACCTGATGGGATACCCTACTTTATAAAATATATAAAATATATTGAATTTAAAAGGACAGAGAGGTACCCATACAATTATAGGGGGGAATTTCAATATCCCCACTTCAATATTTCACAACTAGATCAACCAGACAAAAAATTAAAAAATAAACATCAATATTAAACCACACCATTGAATAAATGGACTTAACAGATAATCTACTGCTTCATTCAATAACAAAATATACATTATTTGCAACAACATAGGGAGCTTTTTCCAAAATAGAACATATTTTAGGCCATAAAAACATTTTATATTAAATAACTATAAAAGAAGTGAAACAATCCCATGCATACTATTGATTACAAAGGGTTGAAGATAGAAATCAATAGCAAAAGAAGCCACAGAAAATATGAAAACAGATGGAGATTAAATAATATATTATTGAATAATCAATGGATCATAGAACAAATCAAAGAAGAAATAAAAAAACCTCCAAGAATCAAATTACAATGAAAGCACAACATACTGAAATCTATTGGACACAATGAAAGTAGTTCTGAGAGGAAAGGTTATAGCTGTAAATGTATGTAGTAAAGAATAGAGTGATCCCAAATAAATAATCAGTTTCACCTCAAGTTCCTGGAAAGACAAAGACAAGAACATTTTAAATTTGAAACTAGTAGAAGGCAAGAAATTATAAAGTAGAAATTAATAAAACAGATGAAAAATACAAAGGATCAACGATTCAAAGTGTTAGTTCTGTGAAAAGATGGGAGGAATCTGAAGATGGAAGAAATGAGAAGGAGGGGAGAGGATGGGGAAGTAGAATCAAGTTGTGATGTGTATGAATGTGTGTACTATGTATTACAGAAAAGAAACAAGAAAATAGTAATTTCTGACTTAAAAAAAGACTCAAAAGGAATCTCATGCTCACTGATCAGAAAATTTAATATTGTCAAAATAGTGTCCCATGAACTGATCTATAGAATTACAAAATCCCTATCAAAGTTGCTACCTGGCTTATTGTTGTTGTAGAAGTTTGCAAGCTTATGTTAGAATTCATTTGGAACTACAGGGACTCAGCAGAGCTGTACAACTTTGGAAAAGAAGAGCAAAGTTCAAGAACTTACCTTTTTAAATTTTAAAACTTTCTACAGAGCTATAGTAATTGTTATGGTTTGGATCTTAAATGACCTGACAAGCTCTCTTATTGAAGCTTGGTCCACATCTGAGGCATTGTTGGGAGGTGGTAGAAACCCTAAGAGGTGACACCTTAGTTGTAGAAAGTCTGACACTGGAGTGAGCCTCTGAAAGCTATACTTTGCTCCCAGCCTTTGTCTTTTTCTCTGCTTCCTGGCTACCAAGAGGTGAATAGCTTACCTCTGTCACATGTTTCTGCTACGAGGGACAGTCTCCGTGTAAGACCCAAAACTACTGACCATGGACTGAAATCTCAGAAAATAAGAGCCAAAAGAAAAATTTTCTCCCTTAAATTGAATTTCACAGACTTTTTCATAGTGATAGATACCTAACACAATAATCAAGATAGTGTTGCACAGACATAAGACCAGGCATAATGATCAATGTGTGTAGTTAAATCAAGAGTACAGAACTAGATCCCTACATTTATGGCCAATTGATTTTTCAACAAGAATTCTAAGAATTTCATAGAGAAAAAAAATTTTTCATGTGTTATGGGGATAACTGGACACCAGGTATAAAAGGATAAAGTTGAAATTCTTCATACCATTTATAAAGGTTGACTAAAAATAGATATAAATCTCAGTTAATACTATAAAATTCCTGGATAAAAATAGGATAAATATTCATATCTTGAGTTAGACAATTACATGTTATATATGACAAAAAGGCATAAACAACTAAAGAAGGAATAGATCCATTGGATCTCACTGATAACAAAAACATTTACCCTCCAAAGAACAATATCCTTAAAGTAAAAAAGATAGCCCATAGAATGAGAGGAAACATTTTCAAATTATACATGTGATAAGAAACTTATATCCAGAATTCATAAATAGACCCAACAACAGAAAACCAACTGAAATATGGGCAAAAGATTTAAATATATATTTTCCCAAAGAAGATATACAGTATAAATGACCACGTGCATACTTGAAAACATGCTTAACATTGCTAGCCATTAATGAAATAAAATCAAAATGATGATGAGAGGGGTTGGAGGTATAGTTCAGTGGTAGAACATATACTTGCATATGCAGGCCCCCGGGTTCAGTCTTTAGCACCCAAAACCAAAAAAACCATGAGATGTTTCTTCATACTCACTAGAATAGCTAAAATGAAAAAGTTAAACAAAAACAAGTGTTAGTAAGGATGTGGAGAAATTGAAGCCCACACAAGTGACTTGTGGGGATGTAATATTCTACAACCACTTTGGAAAACAGCATTGCATTTCCTCAAACTGTTAAACATAGGGTTACTATTGGTTCAACAATTCCATTTCTAGGTATCTATCTAAGAGAATTGAAAACGTGTACGCAAAAACAGATACACATGAATATTCAGAGCAACATCATTCATAATGGTTAAAAAGTAGACACAACTCACATGTCAATCAACTGATAAGTGGATGAACAAATATGATATAGCTCTATGAAGGAATATTATCTGCCCCTTAAAAACGAATTGACAGATGCTACAATATAGATTAATCTTGAACACATTACTTTAAATGTACTAGACATGTGGCCTGGGAATATAGTTCAAAGGTACAGCACTTGGGTAGCTTATGCAAGGTTCTGAATTCAATTTCCAGGACCTCAAAACAAACAAAGAGCCACAACACATCCACAAGATAGACACAAAAGATTACATACTGTGTTATTCCATTCATATAAAATGTTCAAAATAGGGGCCGGAGGGTTAGCTCAGTGGTTCCGGTGCCTGCCTTGCAAGCGCAAGGACCTGAGTTCGATCCCCGGTTACCACATATAATGCTGGGCATGGTGGCTCATGCCTGTAATCCCAGCACTCGGGAGGCAGAGACAGGAGGATTGCTGAGTTTGCGGCAGCTTACCTGGGCACCATAGTGAGCTCAGGGCCAGCCTGAACTACAAAGTGAGACCCTGTCTCCAAAAAAGCAAAAAAAAAAAAAAAAAAAAAAGTTCAAAATAGGTGAATCTGTAGAGCTAGAAAGTAAGCCACTTAGTAGTGACCTAGACCTGGAAATTGGAATGAAATGGGAATTGCTAACAAGTAAGAGGTATCTCTTAGGGTGATTTAAATGTTTTAAAATCGATTGTGGTAATTGTTGCATACATCTTTGAATTTATACAAAGACACTGAATCAAAAAAAAGTGTGAAAACAGTAAAATGATTTTTTGTTGCTCAGTTTGGGTGACTTGTAACATAGCAATGGTACTGGAAAAAGGAATTCTCATCTAATGTCTTTTTAAATGAAGAGGAATGAGGGAAACTGCTCAAGGGTGTGTGAGGAGTGGGAGACACATAGGCCTCTTCAGAGATTAGTGCTTTGGGGGCCATGGCAGCACTAATTTGCATGTTTTTGTTCTCATCTCTGATTTCCTTTAGCAGTTTACACCTAAACTGCTAGGCACAGAGAAGGATTATAGATTTGCAGTTGAGATTTTTAAGACTATGAAGTGGGAGGACTAGGGCCAGGCACTGAAAGTAATGATAGAAGAAAAATCTTCAACTTTGTCTCAGAAAGGCTGAAAGGAATACAGTATTCTTGGAGAGAGGCCAAAACTTATGTATGGGAGAGATGGTAGGAACAATCTTTTTTTTTTTTTTTTTTTTTTTGAGACAGAGTCTTGCTTTGTAGTTCAGACTGGCCCTGAGCTCACTATGTAGCCCAAGCAAGCCTCCAACTCAGAAATCCTCCTGTCTCTGCCTGCCTAGTGCTGGGATTACTGGTTTGAGTCACCATGCCTGAGATTGTGATATATGGTATCCATTGCTGATGGCCATAAATCACCACTCCTGGTACTGTTGTTGTGGTTACTGGGGATCAAACTAGGGATCTTGAGCTTGCTAGGCAAGTGCCAGAACCACTGAGCTAAATCTCTGGGCCCTGTTTTTGTTTTTGTATAGAGACAGAGTCTCAAACATGAAACATGTTAAAGGAGGCTGGGATATGGTAGAAGTCTGACAGAGGAGAATGACAGAGGAAGTAAGAGCAGTAAGGGAAAGAGTGAAAGTCTGAGTGAAGGCACATTTTGGATAGTACTCAGGGTGATTAGAATTAGAAACAAAGATGACTTATTTCTAGCTTTGCCTTCTGATTTGGGCTCTGAATGGAGATCAGAGGGTAAACACACCAAGGCTGATTTCTGCCTCTACTTTGTTAGTTCACATTAATCAATCCATGGTCAGTGTGGGTATAGTCGTTTGTCTTGGGTATTCCTGGATCTGTGTAGGAATGAGATGGAGCTCATACCAGAATTATATCAATTGTATAGCTAATAGTGGTGGCATCATTAGTCAGACAAGAGCTGAGGAGTGAGAACTGATTTTATGATAAATTTTAAAGCTTTGGGTAAAATATTGAGTTTGAAGTGGTATCAAGATGTTAAGAAGCAGTGTCCAGAAAGCAGTTAGAGTTCGGTCTGAAGTTTAAAGGAGAGCTTTAGTATTTAAAGATAGAGGTTATTTTTGGTCCTCTGGAATTAAATAGGATCACTCAGGGAGAGGTCATAAAATGGCTAGAAAGGGAGATTGAGCAGAAAACCAAGTCCATAATCAGACTGCAAAACATGGTAAAGAATATTAAGACGCAAGTGCAGTAGTTGTAAAATCCAGAGTTAAGTGCTTCAGAAGGTGAGGGAGGAGCACCCTTATTAATGGAAGGACAAATGGGTCAGAAGGAAGAGATTGATTTAGAGAAGCTGACATCGGAAAGTGATTGGGATTTCCATTCCTCTTTTTTTTTTTTTTTTGAGACAGGGTCTCGCTTTGTAGTTCAGGCTGGCCCTGAGTTCACTATGTAGCCCAGGCAAGCCTCGAACTCAGCAATCTGCCTGTCTCTGCCTCCCAAGTGCTGGGATTACAGGTGTGAGCCACCACGCCCAGCACTTCCATTCCTCTTACATAGGACATAAGAAAGAGTTGAGTAACTAGATGGTAATGGGAAGAGATGGTGAGGATGTAAAAATGGAGGGTAGGACACAAAGGCATCTTGTATGAATGAGAAAGATGGGGAACTGAGGTAGGATCCTTAGTAGAGAACAAAGGATTATGAATGGACTCTGTAAATAGGAATGCAAATCAATGGATGATCAGACATCCCCAAAGGCCCAAATGATGCTGGGCAATATGACTGTGCTGTGGTACTGGTTGTCATCGTTGTGGTCTTTCCACCACTACAGTAGAAGGGGAGTGGTTGAGAAAAGGGTATGGCAGGGCCGGAGGGTTAGCTCAGTGGTTCCGGCGCCTGCCTCGCAAGCACAAGGTCCTGAGTTCGATCCCGGTAACCACATACAATGCTGGGCGTGGAGACTCATGCCCACCAGCAATCAATACCACATACCACAGTGCCAGGCATGGTGGCTCATGCCTGTCATCCCAGCACTCGGGAGGCAGAGGCAGGAGGATTGCTGAGTTCCAGGCTTGCCTGGGCTACATAGTGAGCTCAGAGCCAGCCTGAACTACAAAGCAAGACCCTGTCTCAAAAAAAAAAAAAAAAAAAGAGAAAAGGTAAAAGATCATGATGTTAGAGGAAGCTAGAGAATTAAAGGTTTAGTCATGGGAATACATGCAGGTAGCAGCTACTATGAAGCCCTTTATATTAAATCTGTCTGTTTCTCTCTCTCTCTTCCTTCCTTCCCTTCCTTTTCTTTGTTGGTGAAGATTGAACCTAGGACCTTGACATACTAAGCATGTATGTCATGCTCAGCATACTGAGCTTCTCCTTTATCCAATTATTTCTTTCAAGTGCCTAGGTATAGATTATAAACTTCATTTTAGATAGGAGAAAACTGCAGCTTTAGAAAGCCATGTAACTTTCCCAATTTCACCTCATGATTAATGGAAAAGTCAGGAATCAAAGTTAGATCTCTTTTCATTGGAATATGGGGTAGAAGAAAGTCCAGGATAGAAGGGGAAAGTGCTAATTGATTAAAAGTGCTCATTGAAATTAAGGTTGAAGGTTGAGATTAAAATGTAGGTCACAGAAATTAGATCGCAAAGAAGTAGATGGAAGAGAACAGTTTAACAGCTTTGCAGTCTTGGTGGCAGAGCTATGTTATAGACTTTTTTCAGTACTTTGATGTTTATGGGGTGTTCAGGTAAAAGGTGAGGTCATGAATACATTACAGGTGTGGCAGGAGGAAGCCGACTGGAATGACAGGGATCTATTTGGTCAGGGAGTTAAATGGATTTTCCATGATGATGTTGAAGTACCTCAGGGTAATGGCAGAGCATGGGATGGGAAGGAAAAGAGAGGCAAGTGGTAAAACTTCTGAGGAATATGGGTATTAGTACATGGCCACAGGACCTCTGATGCCCTACACTTGAAAGGAGAATTGAGGAATCACACCATTGGAACAACAGCCTAGATGTGACAGTGAGGACCTGTGACGTGATGTTGTATATTTAGTGATGCAGAAGAGAGAAAAGTTCATTTGAGTAATTAAGGAGATGCAGTTCTGTGAAGAGATCACCAAGGTGAGTTGGAAGGGGCCTCAGAAATGATATAATTCTCGATAGTAGCTCAGGTACAGGTGTAGAGGCAGAATGAGTTGCTCAAGCTCATACGGGAAACTCCTGGCAGTGGTGGGTATGGGTGGGACAGTGCAGGCTGCAGTGGTGGTGAATCTGTGGCACGTATATCATTTGTTTTTCTTTTAAAATAAAAAAAGTGCATGTATGAGTCACTTTTTCTAAACCTAAACCTCAGTATTTAAGTTTAATAGCACTGTTGGCACTTTGCAGTAAATGAGTTTTGGGGTGAAGTCTGGGCACTCATCTCTAAAACGTTCACCATCCCTGAGATACTGGTTAGGAAATGGACCTTTGACTCAGATGGACGGGGTCTGAATACTGGCTTTACTTACTAGCTGTGGGATGTGGAGTGTGCTACCTAACATCTCAGATTTGTCATCTACAGAGTAGGACACATGATACCTGTTGTAAAGGAGTGTTTTAAGGATTTATGTGGCTGGTGTATATGATGTGCTTCCTTTGTGCATTGTGCCTAGAAAAAGTACCTTAGAGAAAATTGGGAAGAGCCTTAAATATCAAGTGGAGAAATCTGTATTTTATTCTAATGGTTCCATTACCAAACAACCAAAAAAAAATGAACTTTTTTTTTTTTGAGACAGGGTCTCGCTTTGTAGTTTAGGCTGGCCAGCTGAGCTCACTATGTAGAGCCGGCAAGCCATCGCAAACTCAGCAATCCTCCTGTCTCTGCCTCCCGAGTGCTGGAATTACAGGCATGAGCCACCACGCCTGTATTGATTGCTGGTGGGCATGAGTTGCCATGCCCAGCATTCTATGTGGTTACTGGGATCGAACTCAGGACCTTGTGCTTGCGAGACAGGCACCAGAACCACTGAGCTAAATCTCTGGTTCCCACACACCCTTTTTAAAATATAGACTAAAGGTCTTATACCTGGAGATTCAGATCTAGGTAGTTGCTAACTACTAATGCTGGGATTGAATCAAAGACACTTTGAGTCTTAGTCTAGAGCTTTCTGACCATTCCACGCCCACCTGGCATTTTTTTTTTTTTTTGAGACAGGGTCTCGCCTTGTAGTTCAGGCTGGCTCTGAGCTCACTATGTAGCCAAGGCAAGCCTCGAACTCAGCAATCCTCCTGCCTCTGCCTCCCGAGTGCTGGGATTACAGGCGTGAGCCACCTCGCCCAGCACTGTGGTATGTGGTATTGATTGCTGGTGGGCATGAGTCTCCACGCCCAGCACTGTATGTGGTTACCGGGGATTGAACTCAGGACCTTGCACTTGCGAGGCAGGCACCGGAACCACTGAGCTAACCCTCCGGCCCCCTGACATTCTTTTTATCTGGAGGGTATTATTAACATTAGGTGGTCTGTCTTCACTGCATCTTTTATTACATCAGTCCCTTGAGACTCATATATGCTTGTAAGTAACATATTGGGCACCTGGCTCCAGCAGCAGCTGAAAAACAAAACAGAACAAAATCATAAAAAACAAAACAGAAAAAAACCCTAAAAAACAAAACATAACAAAACCATAAAAAAACAAAACAACGATATACTGACAGGAGCAGAAGTGAGTTTACTACTATCCATGTCTGGCCTATACATTAATCAGTTTCCTGTAGTGGAAGGAAAGCTTTTAGCTGAGTAAGATGCTAAAGTGAGTGCCTAATGGGTTCTTTGTCATATATTTCAAGAGATCTTTAGAAATATGAAAGGGTCCATCCTCTCCCTATCTCTCCCACATCTGCCTGAAATTGTTTTAAGCATGAGTAATGGAAAAAATATAAGGACAGCCAGAGATGACATAGAAGCAGACAGGTTTAGCAATTTGATCCATTCCTACAAACCAGGACTGTAATCCATTCTCCTCAATACTAGTTTCTTTTTAAAAAATATATGAACAG
>PVIC010026445.1:0-24497 GCA_004025085.1 Thryonomys swinderianus | reverse complement strand
TATGGTGCCCAGGCAAGCTGCCGCGAACCCAGCAATCCTCCTGTCTCTACCTCCCGAGTGCTGGGATGACAGGCGTGAGCCACCACGTCCGGCATTGTGGTATGCGGTGTTGGTTGTTGGTGGGCGTGAGTCTCCACGCCCAGCATTATATGTGGTCACCGGGGATCGAACTCAGGTCCTTGCGCTCACGAGGCACGAGGCAGGCGCCGGAACCACTGAGCTAACCCTCCGGCCCTATAGTGTTCTTTAATATTGTTATTTTCAGTTTTTCCTCCTCCCTAGGCCTGCTCTCCTTACACCAAGAAAGAAGTCTCTACAGAGACTGTAGACTCTCTTCAAAACTTCGAGCTGTATCTGTTTTAGAAAATGGAACAAAAATTTTCATCTAGTGCATGGTTAAGTTTAAGACAGAGTCTATTGTATCTAGATCAGGTTATAGATTGCAAGGGTTAGAAGAGGCCATGGAAATTATATTACTCTAGTTTCCTCCTAGTATCAGTCTCTGGGTTTAATTAAAAATGCTACAGTTTGGTCAATGTTTGCTTTTGTGCTTGGATATTATTTTAGGATTGTCACCAATAATAACACACACAATATTTCCATATATAATCCCAATAAGTCTCTGAAATAATTGACAGTATTATCTTAAACTTCTATAATAATACAAGCCTACAGTGATATCTTCTTATATTAATGATATAACCTCAAAATTCCTTTTAGAGAGAAAAATAAAAATGATTTAAGAAACCATCAAGTGTGAAGATAAAGATGAAGATGAATAAGGAAATAAAAAAGAAATGAAATACATTGAAATAAGCATGTTCCAATTTTCACTTGAGGCCCTGTACCTTTTGAAATTTTATTTCTTGGAAAACAAGTAAAAATCAAACAGAGACTGTGAATAAATCATTTTTCCATTTTCCATACTTTGTTCTATAGAAAAAAATGCACCTCAAAACATTAATTGATGTTTTGTGGGGGAACAATGCTGCTCCCCAGTCCAATCAGTTTTTGGCAGTCCTAACTCCATACTGTGCCCTCTCTCTGGGAGAGTGCACATAAAAGTCTCTGATGAGATGTGTAGAAATGTTTAACCCAGAATTACCCACAAGTATTTTATCATGACCACCCACAGCTCCATTTACAACAAAGGTCTGGCTTACATTACTAAGGAAAGCTCTGATTGAAAGGAATAACAGAACCAATTTCTTTAAAGCTTATTATTTCAATATGTATTGAAATTTCCATTTGGATCACCATGAAACAATTGGATGTGACTAGCTCTCTTAAGTGAGGAGCACCCCTTTTCTGTTCATATGTGCACCCCTCTGCTGGAAAGATTTTTTTTTTCACTCATAAATTTTCTGGCCTCCAGTGCCAATCAAATTTAAAACAAGGCTGTTTTCCTAATAGCGTGGCTAGTGTATTTTTATTTTCCCTGTGTCCCTGGTTCTCAGAATAGGACCTTTGTCTATTTCTGTTTGTTGATGATTATGGGCATGAAGAGACTTAGACATGGAGGGAAAAAGATAATTGCCCTAGGCCACAGGAATAAGTAGTGACTGACTATATAGGAAAGATTACATATCTTGAAATGTAGTTTCCCTGCACCACTATTATGGCTGCCACTACCACCCCATGAGGGAAGACAGCTTACTTCTATCTGAAAGGAGGTAACAACAAAACAAAGGTCAAAGAAAAAAGAAAAAATTATCCTTTCCATCTTTTTCTATTCTTGGCTAAATACATGTGACACTAGCAATCTGCATTCATTACATTTGATTTATGTACCTATGCCCAATCATCCGATTGTAGCCTACTTTAAAAATGTGCCTGCAGCAGACCAGTCAGAATTTGTCCTCACAGTATAAGTATAGCCAGGAGTGATGGGTTCTGATACTGTCAAGATGCTTAAAATTACATTGGTCATATTTTAGATAAGTCCAAAGACTGTGATACACCAGAAGAGAGAAATAGCTTGATAATGGTTGATAATTTGTGCTTCTTTTTTCCTTTATTTGTGCTAATAGGTTGTTGTTTTCATTGCTCTTATGGTAGCATTGTATTGGAGTGAGAAATCTGTAATTTTTAGAGACCATCAGTTAAGGAGACAATATCAGAGGGTGTCTTTTTAATTTCTTGCAGAGGCAAATTGAATATTTACCATCCACTTTGCTTAATCAATATTTGTTTGAGGCAGGAAATTTTATCCTAGTGGAGGCAAACTTCTAAATACCTCTATGAAGTGCTGTTGAAGCCAAAGTCAGAGACATTTCATGCTCAGCATTGCAGAGGGGAGGGAGTAGAATCAGACATCTTGGCCAAAATAGTTGAGAGATATTAGAGAAATGGGATTTTCTTTGAAACAAAGCAACCTGCACTGAAGAGTCTTTCTCTCATTCTCTTTCTCTTTCTGTCTCTCTGCTTCTGTTTCTCTGTATCTCTCTGCTTCTTTTCTGTCCCCATCTATCTATATCTATCTATCTATCTATCTATCTATCTATCTATCTATCTATCTATCTATCTATCTATCTACCTACCTACCTATCTATCTATCTATCTATCTATCTATCTATCTATCTATCTTTCTATCATCTATTTATCATCTATCTAACAATCTTGGTGGTTCCAGAGATTGAACCCAGGGTGGTATTCACACTAAGCAAACATTCTACTGGCCTACACTCCTAGCCATGTAGCCTGCAATTTTGAAGGGTGTCATCTAATATTGCTTTACCTGATGGCCTCCTCATCTCTCTTTTTAGCTGATCTAAATTAGGTGCTAGGAGACCAACTATTCAGGAAAACTCACAGCTTTGTATTTTCTACATTCTTGTTTTAATTCAATAGTAGCAGCTGATTCAGTTGCTTAGAAGGAATCATGACCCTCGCCCTGTATTGGACTTCTTAGGTACACTTTCATTTTGTGGTGTAGTTTTGATTCTCTCGGCCTTCATCTGGAGGAGCTGTTTCTCAGATTATAATTTAGTCTTCACCCCCATATTCTTGAGAACTTGAAAACTTCTGGTATAATGAATAAGCACATTATTTCTTGGCCACAGTATTAAGTCCACCAGTTCCATCTAAGACTGTGGACACAGACCAGCCCAAAGTCCAGAAAATCTCAGACTAACTGATAAACCCAAATACTTGAATTTTTTGGCCAGGTGTCACACAGTTAGTAGTTGTGAAGAAAGAGAAGGAAGACAAATTAAATTTAGAGCATCTCTGAGTTCTTCTGAATTGTTTCTTCATGAAGATGAATGTGACACATAAACATCAGCACATGTAGTTTTAATTAATTGAGTCAATTATAGTCTTGACAAACAAACAAAACTACCTTCTGACATTATATCTAGTGGGCAAAAATCTTATGTACTTTGTTCAGTGTGCTTTATAACTTTTCTCTCTTAAATACATCTATTTAGCTGCAAACTGTATGACAAGAATTATCTTCCCCTTATGTGGAAATGCCACTTGTTTATTTATAGATTTTTCCAAATAGGGATCAATGTCTTAAATAGTTTAATCTCTGTGAGTCCCAGGATTTCTGCCCTGGTCACAAGATTTCATCACCTGTATAACATTTTCATATCATTTGGGAGCAAAAGAATAAGAAAACAACTTGAGAGTGAAATTCTGTATTTTAAAGCTTTTTGGAGGAGAAAGCAAACAAATAGTTCTAAATTACGTGAAATTAGAATGATACTAGGAATGTTAAAATCCTAGATTTGTTTTTAAGGCCTTTCAGCTGGACCCTTTAAAAGTGTCAAGGAGACAATGGAAAGCAGTTGCTTAGAAGAAGGAACTCGGAATGCCGGACGTGGTGGCTCACGCCTGTCATCCCAGCACTTGGGAGGCAGAGACAGGAGGATTGCTGAGTTCGCGGCAGCTTGCCTGGGCACCATAGTGAGCTCAGGGCCAGCCTGAACTACAAAGCGAGACCCTGTCTCAAAAAGAAAAAAAAAAAAAAAAAAAAAAAAAAAAAAAAAAAAAAAAAAAGAAGAAGAAACTCGGGGTTACTCCATGGATGGCTCAGTTCATATGCAAGATCAACAAATGGAAGTAAATTCTCAGAATTTCTGTAGCGAGTCAGCTGTAAATGGCGTGTGACTACAACTGAGCGAAGGGGAGCAGCAAAACAGCTACAGAACTAGCTCAGCTCACCTGACATGCTGTGGATAACCTTGGGGTTGCCTCTGAATTCTTCTGGAAAGATGTGGTGTTCCTTGCAAGACAGCATTACTGTAGAATGGAGTCTGTTCGATCCTCCATAGCAGAATAAAGAACAAATATTAGCAGCCATATCAGTTTTCCTCCTTGTCCATGAAGTGTTTGAAGTGGAAATGGCTTGTTTGAACACCAGAGACCATGGGAGGAGTGACCTATGGAGCGGCTAAGTTGAGAGGCACGGTGGGGAATTTCATTATACTTTAGAATCTGACTGGCACAAAGAGCTCACTCTAGGTTTCCCCTAAACTCTAGCAAGTGCTTGGAACTGAGTCTGTAAATGTTAATCAATATTTCAGGCCTATTAAGTAAAGGAGGGCATTGTGAAAAATCAAAGTACTAATGGCCCATCTGGCTTTACAGTGTTCTATTCAGCTGTCAAAGCACAATATCTGGCAAGTAGAATATATTCTAATAAAATCCTTTCAAATTTATGTAGAACATAACGTCTTTGTTCTACCTCAATATATATAATATCAGTGCCCTAAATATTTAAGCATGCTCAAAAAGATGGTACTTATTTCTGAGAATCCTTGAAACTAGTGTTCTTTGAGCATACGGGGTGTACAGCATTTTGGTATATGCTCTCAATCATTTAAACTTTTAGAAAAAGCTGTATTATCTCAGTAACAAGCAAAAAGTACACAAATGAAATGCTTTTACTCATGGTAATAATGAAGAAACTAGGACACACACACAAACAAGAAAGGGGGAGATAAAAGGAGTAAGCTGTCACATTCCACCTGTCACATTTGCAATTAGGTTTTATACAATAAAATTTGTTATCATTGTACGCTATTAAATATACTCCTGAAGAGAGGAAAACAGGAAATTCTGAATGCAAGTTGTTTAGGCATAATGACTGCCCAAAATATTCATTTGCCTAGTGTGCATCAAAATTTTAAAGTGTTTATTTGCTCATAATAAAGAAGATATGCTAAAATATATATCCTGTTTTCAAGTTAATATATGGGTACCAAAATAGAAATTGTGAAGAACAGTGAATATTCTCTAAAAATACCAAGACTCAAAATATAATGAGTTTTATAATCCTTTGTATACATCCTGAATTGCTAATGGCTAACTGAAACAGAAAGATGGAATATATTCTATTCTGCTCATTGCTTTAAACAGATGGGATACCTATAATCTAGGACAACTTTCTAGGTGGCATTTATTTAAGTGAGGTAATTTTAGTATTTCAGCATAGCTGAGAGACAAAAAATAGGAAAGGCATAACCAGGTTGTGAATTAACAGCCAACTTTCCTTGTATAGGATCTTCTGAAAGTATAGGTACTTTTTACTTGAACATAGAATAATCTAAATGACAGAGTCAACTCGCCATTTGACATCACATTCCAGACATTTCAAATCCAAGTTGAAAATGCTCAGTATTTCAAAACTGGTTAAAAATGTAGGAAAAAAATCTAGTAAGAGTTCTATGACACAATTTAGGAGAACAAACATCAGTAGGTTTCAAAATACAAAAGATAAAAATAAAGCATTGGAATTATTAAAATCAGATGGAGGTGAATATATAATTCTGGTGCAGAAAAAATATTTCTTAGCTTGGTACCAAAGTCAGAGACTAGAGAGCAAAGGGTGCACAATTTTTATTAAGTATTATTTTAATATTCATATAATAAAAGTTTAAGAATTAAAAAATAATATAAGTAATGCAAATGAGTACCTTAATATATAATGAAGTCACAGAAAACAATAAGAAAAAAATAAATACTTACATAGCAAAAAATGCTTAAGACATTACTAGGTATTTAAATATCCAGCCATAAAGGGATATGAGTAGTTAATGAATATATTAAGAAACCAGTTTTACAATTAATATATTAGAATTCCCAATAACAAAGTACTCTTTTCATTTCACATTAGCAAAATTAATGTGTGCACTTATCTATACATTTACATGTGTATGAGACAATGTAGTGTTTTACAAAAGTATCACCCTTAACTCTCCCTTTGTAAAGAATCATTCCCATCAGCTTTCTACTGTGGTCAAAGTCCTCCCAAAATAATAAATTTAAAAAAATAAATTTCAAAATCCCCTAATTCCCTAATTCCCTTTGTTCCTATTATTTCAACTTCTGGCAGTTCATTCTGTTTTCTCTACCAACTGATAAACTTCTTGGAATGTGTTAGTTAACCAGGCATTTCTTTTCCTTTGATTTTTTTTTTGTCTTTATTGGTACAATATATAATGATGCATACCTGGTTCTTCTCACTTTCTGATAGACCTTCTTCCCTTCCTTGTAGTCTCATAAATTTCCTTGCTGTGGGAAGTCCTCTTGACTTCATCCTGAATTCTTTCCTCTTCTTTTATATTCTCTTTCAGGACGAACTGGGATTCGTGACAGCTGAGCCATAAATAACTCCTATGTGTACACAAACCATCCATGTTCCTATGCACAGCCCTGCACAGTCAGTCAAAAACATGCTTAGTGGGCCAGAGATTTAGCTCAGTGGTTCCGGCGCCGCCTCCCAAGCACAAGGTCCTGAGTTTGATCCCCGGTAACCACATACAATGCTGGGCATGGAGACTCACGCCCACCAGCAATTAATACCACATACCACAGTGCCGGGCGTGGTGGCTCATGCCTGGAATCCCAGCACTCCGGAGACAGAGGCAGGAGGACTGCTGAATTTGAGGCCTGCCTAGGCTACATAGTGAGGTTAGGGCCAGCCTGAACTACAAAGTGAAACCCTGTCTCAAAAAAAAAAAAAAAAAAAAAGCTTACTATCTCCACCTGGAGATCCCAAAGACAATTCGACTGCATTTAAACAAAACTGATTTAAGAAACCGTGAATCTGTTTTGGTCTATGACACTCCTAGTTTTGGAATTTTAAGAGCCAGAAACCTATCAGTTAAACTTGACCTCTCTGTTTTCTTCACCAAACATATCCAAACTATCATGTACTTGTCCTGGGACCTGTCTAATAAAAATGGTTATCATTATCACATTTATCGAAGTATGCAGTTGCTATTAATTACCTCTTATTAGGTTGTTTCAAGACCTTCTAATGGGTCACCAATGCCTTCATTCTGATACTATGCTCTCAAAACATGTATTTCAACATGTTGACTCCAACATAAAACACTTTAGTGCCTCTTGTTGCTTTTTGAAGAATAAAATCAAATTTCCTAAATTGCATTCTAAAGCTTTAACTGATTTGCCTCCCATGAAAGCTAATGTCATATTTTTTCTGTTCCATCAAGTTAATTGCTGATTTTTCCGAGGTTTTTGTCTTAATGAATGATTTTGAAGTCTCATTTCCAGATGTCAGCCTAAGTATCACCCAAGAACCAATCAGGAATGCAGATCCTTAACCTCACCATGACACTTCTAAATTAGGAGCTCTGGGTGGTTGGACCAGCAATGTGTGTCTTCATTTATCACCTCAGTAACATATTTTGACAGCTGAGGCTCCCAATCTCTGTTCTCTGGCCACAGTCTCCTGGCTTCATTCCCTTGTAGCTCAACACTTTGTCTTTTGTCCTTTAAAATAGTCACTTCCTGTTCTTTCAGATCATAGCTTATCTTACTCTCAAATCTCCTTCTCATAATATTTTATAGTATTATCTATCTCATTCATAACACTATTCACATTCTCACACTTGGTATAGTTCTAGTGGATTGTGTGATTTTTCTGCTTTTGATGCAGGAGAGTTAAGGCCTAACTCCCCACCTGAAACGCGAGTTCGTGTTCTCTAAAAGTCGAAGAATGAATTTTAGGAACGACAGAGGTTTGAGTAGGAAACTTTTATTGAGAGAGAAAGCTTCTGCCTTAAGAGAGACAGGAGGGGGGCCCAGAAAGTGGGTAACCCCCCTACCTCACTTTTTAGAGGGCTTTTATGGAGCAAAGCCACGAGGTGAGGCGGGTCTGAAATAGGGGGCTACCAATAAGATTCAAAAAGTGGACAGGTTACAATTAACCAATGAGTACAGTGGGGAATTAAACAATCAGACAGGAATTTTGACTTTGACTCTTTTCCAGGGAGGTGGGTTAAGGTGTCAGCCTTTCACACCCCAGGAGGTTGGAGCCTTCTTCAGAATATCTGATGGCTCCTTGTTTGGAATTTTAATGAGCTATTTATCTTATATGGGTGGGGTAGCTTTTCTCCAGCAGCAGTAACCTCCAAGTTGGTTTTTTGGTTTTCTTTTAAGGGCCAGTTCAATCTATCTACCTACATATGTCTAGCTGGCTTTTTTACCTATAATACTTTCACCGCAGAATGCGAGGAAATGATTGCCAAAGTCTAGTTGCTACTTCTCACCATTTTAGTCCTACTCTCAATACTTGGCTCTGAGTAGCACTCAATAAATACTTTAAATGAGTGAATTCTGGCTCATCGATTGGTGTAGTGATGAATCAAGATATGCTTAGTGTTATTCTCCCTGTGGTTAAACTCTTTTCCTCTTTATAAAAAAGTAATTTATAATAAGTGAGCATCAATAAGTTTTATAAACACAAATGCATTGAATATCAAAGAATAAGCAATATATTATAACTACATGTAGATTGTTGTAAGAGTAAATCTCCAGTTAATTCCAGTTTTTACACTTTTGAAAGAAAATTTTACTAATCTCAAGTTATTACATTTGATTTTTATGAGAAAACTATCAGCTCTGGGGATGTAGCTCAATGGCAGAACAGTTGTCTGGCAAGTACAAGGCCCTGAGTTTGATCCTTGGTCCCTGAAAAAAAAAAAAAGAAAAAGAAATAATCTATCAACTACATATTTACTGAGTTGAAGTTATTGAATTCTCAACAGACATTAAAAGTGAATAGATTTAATCAATTTTAAAATATCATTTACATAATTGTGTACATATATAATTAGGATTCATATTCCTTATACATGTATATTTATAAAATATATAATTAAGGAAGATTATTATAATAATAACTTCTCAGGATCTACTGAGGCTAACCACTATATTGATATTTAATATATGGATTTTCTATTTAAAATATTTTTATATATGGAATCAAATGTTATATATACTTTGGTATTTAACTGAAATAGTTTTTTATATAGTCATCCATATTCTAGCACAGAATTATAGCTTATTCATTTCCATTGCCTAATAATATTCCACGGCATGATAAATGAAGTTTGTATATTCATTCTACTATCACTGAGCATTTTGATAGCTTCCAATTAGAAGTTTCTTTGCTTTGTTTTATATTCCATGAGTGTTTTGGTGAACATTTGTACTTGTTTCTGTGTTGTGTATACCTGGCAATTATAGAATATGCATATGCTCAGACTGAATAGACACTACCAGTTTGTCAACAATTGTAACAGTTTATACAAGTAATTTGAGTCCTGAGTGGTTCATATCTTTGTCAACATTTGTATCTTCTAATTTTTCCACTGCTGTAAGGAATAGTATTATACTTTTAATTAACATTTCTCTGATGAAAATAAAACCAAAATCTTTTCAAAACTTACTGGGATTTTAAGTATTGAATTGAGCTTTCTTTCTATTGTCTAACACTCAGGTGTAGACAATGAGTGTGATATACATAATGTTATAACCTTAAATTGTTGAAAGCATGTCATTAATTCCTAAGGCATAACTCTCAAGGAAAATATGCATGCAATATAATATATAATTACTGCCATTTTGAAATACATTTTAAAATGGTTTATGTTTTAAACTGAGATTCGTTTCACCATTTCATCATTTACAATAGTGCTGGAATTATTTAATTATTTGTAACATTGAATGTCTCCACAACTTTAGCAATGACAAGATCAGAAAAGACAGCATCTATCCATTTAAGAAAACTTCCAGTGAAAAGGATAATCACTATTGCCTTTTCTCCTAAAACTCTGGAAAGTCTGAAACAAAGATTCTCTCTTAGCTCTTTTTCAGACAGCTAGTGTTTTATGGACCCTATGCAATCTTGAAAACTTATTTTCATTAGATTACTAGAATTCAATGATATTGTAGGTTGAACTCAAAATGGTAACAGATACTAGTAGAAAAAGGAGTCTTTCATAATGAGGAAAGCTAAGAAATAACTTTATATATGTTATGAATATCAGATTGGGCTTAAATTCATCATTGAGACTGACTTCTTGGTCAATAACAAAATGTATGCATGGAGAATTCTTATATATATGGTTTTATTTTTCTAAATTTCCTAGGAGAAAATCAAAGCTTTCACTATTTTACTCATTAATAGTAGAATTTGAAATCTTCCTGGAAATTTTTCTCCAATGACACTACTTTAAAGAATTCTGTCTCCTTTTTACTATTCTTCTTAGGACTCTTATTCTTACCTTGAAAAATGCCATAGTTTTCTAATAGTGCTTTTCCTCCTTATTCACTCATAAGTCACATTTAAATATTGTCTCTACCAGATTAATTGTTCAGAACCAAAATGTTCTTTCTCCTGGGAATTGGCCACTCCCTTTAAAATAATGGAGGGTAGGGGTACATAACAAGAGGAAAGAAAAAAATGTGATGGTAAAAAAAGGGGGAAACAAACTCATGTATATAGGGGTGAGGGGTTGTAGGGGAATGGGAAAAAATGAGAATTAAGTCATGTCATATACTGGTACAAATTCTCAATGTTGAGTGTGATCATGATGTGTATATAAAATGTACCTACTTTACAATAAAACGATTTTTAAAAAGGTAATGTCTATTATGTCCATCTGCCTGTGCTCTAAACAGAACTGACTTTTCACTAATAGTTGCCATTTTTCTCTGTTTGACAACACTCTGAACCTTTCTCAAAGAGTCAAACTGAACTTAAGACCAGTTTTCAATGCCATGTTGTCCAAAAAGGGACCCTGGATTCTTCCAAAGCATTATAATTTACCATACCTTAAATTTGAGTGACATTATGTATATTTCTCAAGAAACTGATTACACTTTCCTTAAATTTAAAGTCATTTCCTAGGATCTTAGTTTCTTGAGCCATTTTCATTTAAAAATATTGCAGGATTTCTATTTATTTTTGCTATAAATGGTTAGTGTATAGTCTGATTACTTATTAAAAAGTTGACAATTATATAGTACTTGGCACATACAAAAAGATGTATAGCCTCATGAAAGCATAGCAATGTAATAGTATCCATGATACCAGAGCTTTACAACTGAATACCCATATCTTGCTTAATCTTCTGTGCTTCATTTATCTATTCTTCTACTGTTCTCCAAGAGACAAATATTACCCTGACATTGGTAACTCATTCTCGTGTTCTTATTGTCCATCAGTTAACCATGACTACATCCTTAAATAATAATAATGATGATGATGATGATGATAATAATTAGCCTTGGAAAATTTGGAATTTAATGAAAATGGAATCATACTTTGTATATTCTTCCACAATTTCCATCTTTCATTTAATTTTATGGATTATTTCTCATCCTTGTTTCATTGTTCTACTCTTGTTTGGCCCTTAGGTTTGTTTTTCATTTTGGGAAATTATGATTGTTATTGGCATGATATATATAGATAGATAGATAGATAGATAGATAGATATAGATATTGATATATCTATATATATATATTCATTCATTTATTTGTTTATACTACATTTACTGTATTTTTTTATGCTACATTTTGTCTGACCTCTAAACTCCTTGTCTATTTTCCCAAATGGGGTAGTGTGTATCTGAGACCATATTTAGGAAAACTTAGATCTGAAGGGAAAAACAAAGGTTAGATGGGGTTCACTGTATTCTGTGCTACAAAATTCTGATCAGTATAGTTAAATAAAACAGAAGACCACCAGACAAATTATTGCTAGCATTGTTGTTCATATTCAGAGTAAGGCTTACATCAATGGTTATGGTCAGTGAAATGCAACACACTTAAAAAACATTAGGAAAATATATTTATGGCAGGCACTGTGGACTGTATGCCACATGAGTGCTATGATTCAGATCAAATGAGCCCCAAAGGCCATGTACTAACAAGTTGGCTACCAGCTTATGGTAGTTTGGGGACATGGTTCCACATTCAGGTAAGATCTAGTGGGAAGAACTTACTGAACTGTGTTCTTGAAGGAAACAACGAAGGCTTCACCATCTCTGCTCACCTCTCTCCTTGAAGTGAGCTCTTCCTCCACCACATGCTCTTGCGGTGGTGTTCTGCTTCAACATAGTCTTAAAGACAACATAGCCAAACAACTGTGGATGAACGCGCCCGCTGAAACCATGAGCCAAAATAAATCTGTCTCCCTCTCCCTTATCAATTGATTATCTCAGTTACATTGTCACAGTGACAAAATGAGCAATGGAGATTTAATCAAAGGATTAGAGAAACTATGAGAGAACGAAATCTGTGCTGTTTCAATACAAACATTTCCTAAAAAGGTAGGGTATTGGGAGTATACAAGTTACTCTTTTCTCACAGCAGGAAGTAAAAGTTAGTGAAGAATTCATCCATCTGACAAAAACAAACTTCAAGACATGGTTTCCTAACCTCACCAGGAAGAAATGAAGTCTCGATGCTCCAAGCAACTTCATGCCCTTCATTTGAATAATAACTTTTAAGTACTTACTCTCTATTTACTTATTAGTAAATACTTACTAAAGTCATTGAAAATTACTCTATGAATTATGTGTGTGATAACTCATGTTCATCTGTACTTATTTCTTGTTTACAGTTTATTTTGCTTAATTTTTTACATAATCAGTTATATTTGTTATTTTATTAGTATGTTTTATTTGAAACATTTTTCCAGACCAGTTTAATGACAAATTTAAGGTTTAGATTTATTTCCACCAGACATCCAGAGGCACCAACAATTAAAAATTGCTAGCTCAACTTTTTGCTTGGGAAGTGTGATTATCAATGTGATCAGACTAGGTTGAGAACACTTAGAAGATCAGTAAAACATATTTTTGTGTAGGGCTGGATGGTTTGGGGAATACATCTGGTTCCTGGGCCTTTTCTATCATTCTCTTCCCCTGTTCTCTGCTTTCTAACTGCCTTGTGGCAAGCAGTTTCTCTTCTCTCTGCCTTTCTGCCATGATATTTCTCCCTTGGATCAGGTAATCATGGACAGAAACTTGTAAGCCAAAATAAACCCTTTCTCCTTTATACTGTACATTTCAGATATTTTGTCTCAGCACCAAAAGGCTGACTAGAACTTTGCTAGTCCCACTCTGTTTGTTTCACTCTCTTTTCTCTGGTACCACTTTTAGGATTCTAACACAAGGAACAAAGATTTATCAACACTAACACTCAGAATGGCTCTGTATTCTGACTTTTGCTTTCACAACACTGGGAATATGTCAAAAACCCCACATGTTTATCTAGTTACCAGTTTTTTTTTTCAAGTTGGCCAACATCTCCAGGTGAGAAATCACCCCCAAACATCAGAATCGTGTCTCTGTCTCAGTAGACTTCTAGGGCTGAGCTTGTAAAACTATTTCCTTGGTTTTCTTTGTGGGAGGATTTGTCTGAATTACTGATTATTGGAGAGAAATTCTTTATTACAGGGAAAGAAATTTTAAATTTACTTTTGAGAAAAAGCTTGGGCAAAAAATAGGTTTGCTTTTCTTTAGCATTATCAATGAAAATTTAGACTGAGAAACTTAAAGATATTGCCATTTTTAGTTTACTTATGAAATGAGACTCAGAAACAGAGAAATCTCTAAGAAGAAAGAATTTAAAACTAGAGGCCATGAGAATTATTATACTGCAGACTGAAGGGGTGAATTTCTCAGTGAAGGAGTGTTATATTTTGGGGGAAGCCTGAAAATAACAGTGCACCTAAAAACTATATCCTGGTATTGTATTAAATTTAGGCAAAGGTTTAGTTGCCCATCCCTGGAATGAAATGGATTCTCATTTAACTATCTTTTTCAAATTCTGTGCAGCAGTGATTATTCAAAAGTGGAGTGTGCATCCCAGCCTGGAGACAAGGTGACTCATTGGTGAACAGAAGGCAAACACAAGAATGTCTTTTCATATTTTTATCTTTTTATCTCACCTCTAATTTTTTAAAAAAATTCTGTATACCAAATAGCAGAGAGCACTGCATCTTTGTTCAATAGATTAAAAACCCAATTCTCATGGAAACCCTTTCACTTGGGTAACCTTCAAATGAACGGGCAGTTGTAGAATATTAATATATTTGGTAAAATTGTTCAAACACTGTAAGAGTTTTGTGTCTATGTAGGGAGAAGTTTTTTTTTCCTTCACTTCAAAAAGCTGTCAGTGGAACTCTGATAATGACACTTGCTGTCAAACTTATCATTCCTCAATTATGTTAACACCTTCTTTTGAAGTTTTCTTTTTAACATGAAAAACACAATTTACTATAAAAGGTCTCTACATAAGCTGAAAATATTCAAAGGCCCCCAACAGGCTGCTCTTAAGCAAATGGTAGGCAGAAGAAACTTTATATTCTTACCATGAGCAACCTCAGTTAACTTTGCTGGGAGACCAAAGCACAAGAAAATGTGCAACTTGAAGGAACTGCATGGGAATTTTAGAGCATCTGAAAGAGTGCCCTCAGGGCTCCCTGAAAATCCCTTCACCATCTCCAATCAGAAGATTCGTGTGTCTCCCCGGGCGTGGTGTCACGATACCCCACTAATCCCACCACAGTCGGTTCATTTGTACCTTTCTGATTTCATACATTTGTCTTCATTCCTATTTTTTCTAGCTTTCCGCGGCTGAGAACAGTTTTCTCCACCCTTAGTTTCCAATGCATCTTCCAAATGAGGAGGGAAATTCTAACAGTGTTGCTGGGTTTTCAAGTCTTTCTCCTCTGAATCTTAGTGACCTGAAAGTGAGACTCTTGGTTCTATATAGATGCATGTATTTCCTCTGAATTGTGATCGCTCACTTCTACTGATACCTAGGAGCTACTCCACTCTCACCAATCTTTGGCGCCTGTCTCATGCACTTCTTTTTTTTTTAACTGAATGCTTTATTGGTACATTTTATATACAGCTCACAATCACACTCAACATTGGGGAATTTGTACCAGTATATGACACGAGTTAATTCTCATTTTTACCCATATCGCTTCCCACCCTACCACCCCTTGCCCCCTATATACATGTGCTTTCTTTTCCTTTTTAAATCATATTTATTCTTTCCCCTCGCTTCTTTTCTATAAGGAGAACTCATACAGATGTTCTTGGTCTGTCTGGGGAATAACCATATTTGTGTACTGCTGTCCGGTCTTTTGCCTTCAGTCTGATGATATTTTTACTTTTTTTCTTTGTTTTTTACTATATTTACCAGAAATGTTTCTTCCTTGTGAATCCTGTATTACATTTCTTTGAAAATTTAGTTGCTCTCCTTTGTTATCTGATTTATAATCCAAATCGATATGCTAAAATTCAGAGGCTCCATAAGAAAAGATGCAATTCCTAGTTTGCATTTGTTTAGATGGCAAACATAGACAGAGAAATTCCATCATCATATATGTCTGTATCAATATCTGGTGATACTGATCATACAAATATACTTTAAGTCTCCTGTTCTAATATTTTGTGATACTCTCACTGAATTAGATATATGAAAATTTATGCTGCTCTTCAAATTCAACTTCCATTTAGTCAAGTTAATTTTACTTATATGAAAAAGATTCCATTTCTGGACACTCAGATATAAGCATTTCTAAATTGTACTCCTCATAGGCTTTCAATTTTTCTCATTGTTTAGTTCTGTCAACTCTTATAACTGGTCACTTCACCTTCAATTAGTCCAATTCAGTTGTTACTTTCAGAGGCTAGAATTGGGAAATTCTTAGCACAATCATTGTTTCTACCTCTATTGCAAAGGTACCATGACACTCTTTCTCACCACAAAGATAGGTCTACAATGTGACCCTTTATCAGATAGCATACAAATTATAATTTATTAGCCACCTTTGCCATAACATTTTTTTCTAAAAATACAACTTCAAAATGTATGTTTATGCTAAAGTTTTGTTTAAATTTTATGGATAATCACACTTTATAATATATGTCATATTAAAAATTTATACATTATAGTTTTCCAAATTATAGGTTGGCAAATAAATAGTAGAGAGGGTGAGTAAAGCATTGGCTTTCTTTATTTCTTGTAGCTTTTCCAGCATTCTGAGTATATGTAATTTTTAATTATAAGAAGTTTGCAATATCACAGCATTCTGAGTATATGTATATTTTTAATTATAAGAAGTTTCAAATAGCAATTAGATCAAGAGTAGGCCCCCAGATTCAATTTTTATTTAAACTTATGAAAATAAAGACAGAAAAACAATAAATAGACTATTCAGATCTTTTCTTTTCACTGGTTTCTTTTCTGATTTTCTTTCCTTTTACTATGAACTCCATAATTTTTTTTTTTTTTGAGACAGGGTCTCGCTTTGTAGTTCAGGCTGGCTCTAAGCTCACTATGTTGCCCAGGAAAGCCTCAAACTCAGCAATCCTCCTGTCTCTGCCTCCCGAGTGCTGGGATTACAGATGTGAGCCACCATGCCCGGCTATAATAAAATATTTTAAAAGTAATTCATAAATGATGACAGACATTAATACTTTGTCAGTTATTTTCTCCAGAGCAGGTGTACTTGCTTTAGATTATACAGATAAGAAGCTTCAAATACCAAAACATCTAATGGAAGAGGGCTACCACTGTGTCATCTAGGACATGCTTTCATCTCAGCATTCAGAATAAATTATTAGTTAGGGGAGTCTTGAGAGATCCTTTAACTTCTGCTTTCCCCTTTTAGTGAGACCTATCATGGAGAACATGATGACTGTTATCTAGGACATTCATTTAGATGACACAGCAGGAAACAGCTTCTTGGCACATATTTTGCCTGAGAAAGAAAGATGCAATAGTACCTACGATGTAGCACTTTATTTTCTTCTCCAAAACACAATCAATGGGACTTTCAGAGAAATTAAAGAAACAAGGCTATTCTGCCCTGAGACCTCGAGAATGTTACTGAGGCCTGCAGTGTGCCTGCAATGTTTATTTTTATTTACTTGTTACTCAGAAGAACAAAAGGGAGAATCACTTCAGAACTATCATTATGGACGTGAACAATCCAAAAGCACAATTTAATTCTACCTAGTAAGCTTTTTGGTTGCTGTTGTTTTGTTTTTCAAAACTTCTTAGTATTTTGTTATATTTGCAGATTGCAAAGTATGTGCCAGCTCTCCATCTGTCTTTGAAAGATATATATTGGGGCCCAGCCTCCTGATGAATTCATTTAGTGATGAATGCCTCAAGTATGTCATTCATTATGGCTTAGTAGTACTCTATTTTAGAAAAGAAATCACATCTTCTTTATCCAGTCACCTGCTGATGGGCATTTGGGTTATTCTTATAACTTAGCTATTACATACTGTACTGCTATAAATGTGGGTGTGCAAATATTGCTGTGGTATCATGCTTTTAATTCTTTTAAGAAGCTCAGTCAAATGGGACCTCTAATCCAGTTTTTTTGAGGAATCTCCATACTGATTTCCACAGTGGTTGCACCAGTCTGTACACTCCCAGCACTGGCAGCATTTGTGGTTGGTTGATTTCTTGATGGCAACTATTCTTTCTAGAATGAGTTGGAATCTCAGCACTGTTTTCATCCTCATCTCTCAAATGACTAGTGATGCTGGACATTTTTTCATATGTTTATTAGCTGCTTCTACTTTTTCATCTGATAAATATTTCTTCATGTATTTTCTACATCTTTTTCTTTTTTAACTACAAGTTTATAATCTTTCTCAATTTCTGATAAAAGAATAATAACTCCTTTCTCTATGCCCCAGTAGCAACTTCCTCAAACTACTTTAAGTGCACACTAACAATATCCTCATTTCTCTGGATTTTACCCATATTCCTTGTGCAGAGGGCATGCTAATCTCTGTACTGTTCCAGTTTTAGTTCGTGTGCTGCCGAAATGAGCACTTTACTCATAAGTCTACAAAGCCAGTAGCCTATATTTTAAGATTTTGCCATGGTGGTACTTTATGTCTGGTAACAAATATTTTTTTTAAAGTTAGCCAATTCTAGATAGTAAACAACTCTAAAACCTTGTAACTAAATGCAATGCTGTGATTATTATTTCTTATCCACCCTTAAATTGGGAAATTTATGTTAGTTATATATTATTTGAATGAGAAATCCCCACTTCCTCTTTCCTCTCTAGCCCCTGAAAACCACCAGGGTGTTTTCTGTCTATGAATTTGGCTACCCTTGTTGATATTATCATTAAATTATACTATAACTGTGCTGTTTTCTAATAGTTCTTTAAATTGTTGAGAGACAAATGAAGTCTCCAACTCTAAAAATAAATTTAGTTATTTAATTTTTACATCTGTCAGTTTTTTGTTAAATGCATACACATTGAAGATTTCTAGATCTTCTTAGATGTTTGATCCTTTTATAATTTCTAATGTTCTCTATGTCCTTGGAAACTTCATTTTTTAAAAATTTGATATGCATAAAGCTAATATCACTTTCTTTTCATTAATACTTGAATGGTATACTTTCCTCCAGTTTTTACATTTAATTTATACATGTTATTATATTTATATCAGCATTTATCAATTTATCTATGTTAAAACATTTTTTTTACCCATTTTGAATGTGTGGATTTTCACTAGTATATTTGAACCCTTTGTATTTATTAGAATTGTTGATAAATTAAGACCTAAGTATCTTTTCTATTTGTTCAGTCTAATATATATTGTCTCTTCCCTTATGGTTGGATGCTTATAATTTTAGAAAAAGGGCCACATCAATAAATCTATTATAGCACTTTTGCATATATGTTTCTGAAACTTTTTGATTTTTTCTGTTTTTGTCATATATTACAATTTGTCAAAATCTTCTAGTACATTTAATAAGCATACAAACTCTCTCCCATTATGTATTTTTACCCTTCACAAGTGGACAACATTTGCTACAACTTCAAAGTTAATTAAGGAAACTCAAGAACAGTAGAAAAATTTATTGTAGTTACTTAAATTTTGGCTGTTTTAGAGGTTTATCTTTTCAGATTTTCTAATTTTGTTCATTTATCTTTTTTTTTTTTGTTTAGCGGTCTTCTGTGTCATTTGTTAGGATGGATTTGCTTGTGAAAATTATTTTCATCTGTCTTTACCATAGAAGCTCTTTATTCTCTTATTGTTCTTTAAGTATATTTTGGCTAACATAGAGTGTTTAGTTGATAGTTCTTTTCATTCTGCAATTGAAAATATTTGCAATTAATCTAGCAGTCATGATTTCTGAAGAGAAAGTCATTGCCCTTTGAAAATGTTTTCCTTTAATCTACATAAACATTGTATCTCTGGATATTTTGGAAGGTTTTTCTTTGTAGTTTTTGTAAGTTTTTCTATAATGTGTTTGGCTGTAGATTTCCTTTTGTTAATTCTTTTTATGAATTATTCAGCTTCTTGCATCTTTGGGTTTAATCTACTCAAAAATATGGGAAGTGCCATTATTTCATCAAATCTTTCTATGCTTTATTCACTTTATTCACTTTATGTTCTCATTAAAATTGGAATTTTAATGACACTTATGATAGAGCTTTGTTATAGAGCCACTGGTTTCCAAGATACTGTTCCTCCTTTTCTTTTTGCTATAACATCTCAGTATTGTTTAGATTGGTAATTTCATTTGTTTTCCCTCCAAGGTCATAGATTCTTTCCTTTTCCTCTCCATTACAATTTCTACTTATTTGTTTGAATATTTTAAATTTATTTTTCTGACACCCTATATTTATTTGCTTACACTTTCTGTTTTTCATTTTTCTTACTTGTGCCTGTAAATCTTCACTGAAACCCTTTGTTCTGAACTCTTTTATATCCTTGGGAGATAATGCTAATACTTATTTAATCTTGTAGTAAAATATGCAAGTGGTTCTTATTTTAAATATTTCTATGTGTTATTTCCACTGTTGAGGTGGTGGACGTCCTGACTGTGTTATTTCTCTGCCAGCTCTCCCATTCATTCTTCCAGCAAGGAATACTTTTTTTGACTCTCTTTCTCATCCTTGAGCAGGCAAATTTTATTTTACTTCATTTTTCTATATATGTTGATGTTGCTGTGGGCCAGATTCTTCCAGTATGCATTCTGGGCTCTGTGAGACAGAAGAACATCCTGGAAGTGCACTGGTGTGTGTGTGCATGTGTGTGTGTGTGTGTGTGTGTGGTCCTTGTTGTGGAGGGACCTAGTAAGTCTGCATTCTTCTCACAATGTTTCATGGTGATTAGTACATTTTTTGGACACATAATGTTTAGTTCATTTAGTTGTACTTAAGCTGGATGAATGAGAACACTGTAACTACTTCATCTGTTTAAGTGAGAAACTCAAATATCCTGTGTAATTTCCAAGAGTTCAATCTCTTTTCTTTGCTCAAGGCATTTAACACTTGTTTCATATCTGGTTGTTCTAATGACAGCCCTGATTGCTGGGTTTTCGTTAAAGTTCACCCTTTCCATTATTGTCCATAGTTCTTCTAGCTTGTTAAGATTTTACTCTTTTTCTCTTGACCAAAAAAAAAAAAAATCTGGGAATCTGATTTTTTTTCTTTAGTACTTGGGATAGGACCCAGACTCTTTATATTGAGCTATATCCCTAGCCTCAGGTTTTTATTTTTTATTTTGATAAAGAGTGTCACTAAATCACTGAGTTGCTCAGGTTTGGATCAAATTTGTAATCCTCTTGCCTCAGTTTTACAAAGTGCTGGGATTTCAGGCATGTGCTACCATGTGGCTGAGAATCCTTTTCTTAAAAGTTGATACATGAAAATTCTAATTGGAATATTTTTACATGTGGACAGGGATTATTCATTGTTTTTCTGCAGTGTGAAAGTATGATAAACTGTCTGTTTGCTTTTTTTGGAATTAAGAATAAGATGTAGCTGTTAATATATAGAAAGCCCTTTCCCTGGAGTGCTTTGGTTTCCATAGTGTCAGATGCTGTTCTGTGTTTATGATAAACATGAGCCCTGATCTCAGTTTCTTCTACTCTTGAAGAGGGAAGAAATACAGGAGCTAAATTTCCTGGTATATGAGTTTTGACTTAGTCTTTATTTCTAATGCCTGTTTTCTTGCAAATTCACTCTGATATTACCAGAGTTGTTTTCTTGAACATTTACAATCCCCTGCTGATAGGACTAGCATCTGTGTACCTCTTCCATATCTCCATTTTCCAGAAATCCCTGTGTTTTCAACTCAGCACTTTTAATTCTCGATGACGAGGCAACTTATTAGATCACTTGCTGTAGTTACTTTATAATAACTTCTCTAAGTGAGCCAGTCATCTCTTCTTTGACCTTATTGATATCCCATAAAATTTTAAGATCATCTCTTCTTATATACTCCTTTTCTTGCTGTTGTAAATTTATGTCCTCATTATCATCTAACTTATTTTGATGGAATTTGGTGGTGGAGAAGACAAAAACACATATATAACATTTATGCCATATAAGGTCACACACTGCCACTATTTATATGTTTACTATTTGGACAGTTTGTTTACATTTTCTATTAGGCTATCAAAAGGTTGATGCTATATCAAAGATAGGAGCTGAGAGGCTGTGCTTTTTCTGACTGACTTGAACACTTCAATATAAAATATACTGAATGTTAAGAAGTATTGAGAAAACCTTAATATTCCATGTGCGAACCCATTATACCTTAATTATATATTAAGCTATTCCTGCCAAGCCTCATGAATAACCTAATCACTGATAAATAATTGCATTTTGCCTTCAAAGGAGCAAGTGAACTTCAAATAGACACTGATGAGACCAGACCACGAGTCCACTGTAGAATGAGTTTATTAAGATGAGGGACGACCAAAAAAAGAAAGTCACGTAATAATCAATTTCAATTTCTTTTCTTTGTCTTAGCCATGAGGTATGGTGAAGAGTCACTGATTTTTTCTAAGATTTCATCTTTTTATTAATAGTCCAACTACCATTTTCACATATTTGTAGCCCATACAGTGCCCATGACATTCATTTTAAATGGCATTTCATTGACTTGCACCTAACCCTAATTTTCCTAGTTTTCACTAGTCTATGACTTCAAATCTTTTTAATTTTTAAAGTTATTATAACTACTCAAGCATATTAGTTGTGCAAATTAATGAGTTTCACTGTGACATTTCTCTACATGCATCTATTGTGCTTTGAACTTTTCTTTCCTCTCCCTCTCTTTGGAGCTCATTTTAATTTTTTAAGTTTATTTTTATCTTTACTGGTATATTGTATATACATAGCATGATCACACTCAATATTGGGAATTTGTACCAGTACATGAGGCAATTTAATTCTTATTTTTTCCCATTCCCCTGGAAGCTTGTTTTAATTTTAGGGCCCAAAGCTTGCTTTTCGTTGCTTTCCCTACATATCAAAAGTTTCCCGGGTTAGAGATTTAGCTCAGTGGCTCCAGCACCTGCCTCGCAAGCGCAAGGCCCTGAGTTCGATCCTGGTAACCACATACAGTGCTGGGCGTGAAGACTCACGCCCACCAGCAATCAATACCACATACCACAGTGCCGGGCGTGGTGGCTCACGCCTGTAATCCCAACACTCAGAGGCAGGAAGATTGCTGAGTTTGAGGCTTGCCTGAGCTACATAGTGAGCTCAGGGCCAGCCTGAACTACAAAGTGAGACCCTGTTTCACACACACACACACACAAAAGTTTTCCATCCTTTTAAGACTTCCGGGCTAGTTTAGGATTTGATCCAGCGCTCCTCAGAGTCAGTGTAAATCTCTGCGCCTTACTCCCTGACACAGCCTCTCCTCTAACTCATTACTCCTGCTCATCTAAGCTCCTCATTCTCATTTGACCCAGCCAGCTTTCTGTGTGGCTCAGACCCTGCCCCAGTCACCCTCTGTCTCCAGCGTCCCTGTCAGCGCTCCCTCTGTGGCCCTGACTCATAGCCGCAGCGGGGCTGGTTCTGCCCTGGGCCACCCGGTGCTTCCGCAGCCTGAGCGCCCCCTGGAACTGGTTTGTGGGGATCGCGGTGCCGCCAGGGCTGCTGCTGCTCTTCCTGGGAAAGTACGAAGGGAAAAGCGTTCCTTCCCTATGTGTTTGGTGCTTTATGGTTCCTTGGGAACCTTGTTTGGGTTCCCAATTGTGAGAGGGTTTAATAAACAGCTTTTTCATTTCACACAGAAGAATGTTCTCTCTGTGACTAACATATGAGTCATCATTAAATATACAATGCGTGTTTAAATTTTTAAAAATTATTCTACTAAATTTATTTTTTCATGAGTGTCTTTATGATGTACGATTATTTAAAAAAATACATGGTGAATGCAGCTGCTGACTGCCATCCAATGGAAAGGCTGGGTTGTGAAAGCAGCGCAATATCTCCTCGTCACCCTGTTCACTGGAGATGGCACCATGTGACTTCTGCTCTGCATGGTTAAAACAGTCATAGACGGAAGGGTTCTGAACTGGTTGGGAACAGAGCAAGTTACAACAGCACAACTAAAGACATTCACAAAACACTGTCTCCAGAGCAGTTTCAGAAAGTTTTAAGAAAGCTGGGATAAGGGTGTTTGAAGTGAAAGTGTTTTGAACGAGGTCAGTGGCAATACGTCTCTTACTGCAATGTGTGTGCGTGTTTTAAATTACAAACATTAATGACAGGTCTTAACCACATATTCTGTCCCCTCAGATGGCTGTGCCTGCATAGAACCAAGGCCTAGGATCATCCTCATTTTCACAGAACTGAAATTTTCAACTGGGGATGATTTTACTTCCTGTTTGCATCTAGATGCCAGAGATGCTGCTGACTATTCTATAGCGTACAGGCCAGCTACCCATAGAGGGAACTATCCAGCTTTGTCAGTTGTACCACGGCTGACCCAGCCTATCACAGAGAAACAGAATGGGAGAGCGGGCATACTGCCGCCCTGACAAAGAGAGCTCACAAATACTCATCTATCTGTGGCTGCTATGCAGATTTTCTTCTTTCGGAAAGGAAGCCTTTTGGAACTAGTTCAGAATGTATTCATCCTGTATCTAATTCTGTTTTAAGTGCAAAATTGTGATAACTAGTTTCCAGTAGAATCATAGCTCCAGAATTCATGAAACGACATGAGGAAACATACTTCTTCACAGCCTAACTTTCTAATAGGCCTATTTCCTATGAAATTCCACCATGCACAGAAATATGTATTTTCTTTAAAGATCCATCCCAATAAAGGGCGATGACTGTGGCTCAACCTTTACAGTGGTAAAGGGCGCGCTTCTCTCCAGCCGTCCACGAAGGTGTCAGGGTCTGTAACACTCACTAGGCAGA
>PVIC010026444.1:0-24539 GCA_004025085.1 Thryonomys swinderianus | reverse complement strand
CCCCTGGAACCAGCTGACCACCGTGTGGCCTGGACTCAGCAAGGACAGTGGGCAGTAAGAAGCAAAAGCACAGGACCCAGGTCTCTTTCCCGTGTTCCTTTCTTCCTGTTCAAGGAAATCAGAATACAAAATGGAACTCTAAGTTGGAAGGGGGAGGATAGGAAGATATTTCCTTTGTAGATCTAGTACTCCTTGTAACAGAGGTTAAAAATAAAGTCATTCTCTGTAAGTACTCAAAGATAAGCTAAAGAAACAATCCTGTTAAATGAGCTCCCCCATGGGCCAGAGACTATTCGAAGCTCTTCATGTGGATTATGTCATTTAACCCCTGCAACACTGTGCTGCAGTAGAGATTCAGGCCTTGTAAAATGAGAAAAAAATGAGGCTCCAAGAAATGAAGAAATAATTTGCCTAAAGTTAGAGGCAAGTGACAGGGTACTGGAAACATCATAGAAAGACTCCATCAGTTTGCTTTCTCTCTTTTTTTGGGGGGGGTGGACAGGGTCTCACTTTGTAAGTTCAGGCTGGCCCTGAGCTCACTATGTAGCTCAGGTGAGCCTCAAACTCAGCAATCCTCCTGCCTCTGCCTCCAAGCCCGGCATTTATGGTATGCGTTACTGATTGCCAGTGGGAGTGAGCCACCACATCCAGTATTATATGTGGTTACTGGGGATTGAACCGGGAACCTTGCGCTTCCTAGGTAGGGGCCGGAACCACTGAGCTAAATCTCTGGCCCTCAGTTTGCTTTCTTAACTGCAATAATAAAGCATTTCGTTGCATGGAAATTTATAAGCTTCTGGTTTGTAATGTGACAACAGAAAGAATTCCGGGAAAGGAAATAGTGATACTGCCGGGTTGGTTTAACAGGCAGTAGCAGGATCACTGAGGGGAAGAAGAGTCTCACCAAGAAGGACGACAGAACTACATCTCCCTTCTCACCTCTCCACCATCCATCTGCCCGTCCCTTCACTTTTGCAGGCTGAAACGCACATTTAATAAATGTGTAGAGGGCCGGGGATGTAGCTCAGTGGTACTGTGCCTGCCTGGTAAGTGCAATTCAGTGCCCTGAATTCAATCTCTGGTACAAAACAAAACAAAATAAAACAAAAATCAAAAAATAAAACACAAGGCTGGAGGGTTAGCTCAGTGGTTCCGGCGCCTGCCTCGCAAGAGCAAGGTCCTGAGTTCGATCCCCGGTAATCACATACAATGCTGGGCGTGGAGACTCACGCCCACCAGCCATCAATACCACATACCACAGTGCCGGGCGTGGTGGCTCACGCCTGTCATCCCAGCACTCGGGAGGCAGAGGCAGGAGGATTGCTGAGTTCAAGGCTTGCCTAGGCTACATAGTGAGCTCAGAGCCAGCCTGAACTACAAAGCGAGACCCTGTCTCAAAAAAACAAAAACATTACTTTCATAAAGAATTACAATCAGCCTAACATTTTAAATGTAACATTAATTAAGCACACATTTTGTGACTGGAATACTATTTTTCACTCAGAATTGTTTTAAAAAAAATCACCCAAACTAAAATAATTACAATGACTTACTGTATTCTTACCTGGACTGTAGCTTTGGGTATCCATGATAATGCGATAAATATTTTCTCCTTACAAGTAAAGCCAGCAAAACTCATCAGTGAAAATGTGATAAAAATTCGGGCAGATAGTGCCAAACACAGGGTGATGACACAAGTGGCTGCAACAGATTAAAATACATCTAAGCAACGAAATGTTTAGGAAGAAGCGGGTCCTTAGGCTCAGCAGTGTGATTGTGAAAACACGCAGAAGCATTTTAGGGCTGTTGCCTCTGTGTTTTAAAAGTAAACGTAACAATGATGAAGAATGCGAAGATGACTGAGGCTGGTACACAGGTGCCAAAGGCGACCTCAGGTGGGGCCGCTGCAAGGAAGGACAGCGAGGGACAGGTGCTCAGTTCGGAGCTCATGGTTCTGAACTGGATTCACCTGATCCTGAACTAGCAGAGTTCTGGAGAAACACTTAAAGGACAGCGACAGAAAACGTCTGATGTGGTGCAGTGTTTCCTCTCAGCTCCGTCAGGGAAGGAATATCTCTGGTCAGACAAACAAGTAAACAAACAAACAAAACAAACAGGAAGAACAGATACAGTGTATTCATGTGGAGTTTTTCAAGAAGGCTCTTATTGCAACTTAAATACAGCACATAAACGTAATAGGTAATCAGTTTTACTAAATGTTTTTGAATCTTATATCTTCTGTGCTCTAATAATTATTCTTACCGATAGCATTTGATTGAAGAGATGAAATAGTTACTTCTGCTCCAACTAAGCCAAAAAGAAGAGGTTCAAAAATATTCCATGTGTTTGCAATAAGTTTTTGGACTCTAATCTGAGGAAAAGAGAAGCATATTTGTAGTTACTGTGACTACATAAAGAGAAGTGCGTTTCAAAAATTTAACATCATGTTTAACATTTCACAGACTTACGATGTATTTTATTTTTATGGGAAATGTTAGAACCTAATTAATAAAAATGGAGTAGGTTAATTTTTATTCAAACATTTACATAGAATTTGACTAAAAGAAAATCACAAAGCTATTAAACAAATACTGCTATGAGGCCATTATGTTGCAGGATACGAGCCGTCTTGGGTGTTCCAGCGTATCCAGTAAGAGTTCCAGTTGTGTTTGTGGGGTAGCTGGACAGAGACGGACCACGGTCTGCGTGTGCAGAACACACTGGGTCGTGAACGCTCTGGGCTCCCGGGAAGCAGCTGGGAAGAGCTGCACACTAATTACCCCGGACGCCAGTGCCGGGAAGTGAACCTTGGGGTGTCTGTCATAGGTTACTATGAAAACAACGCCCCATCACCGCCAGTCGGGGGGTCTGTGAGGCCTGCTTCCAAAGGACTTGCGCTGATGACTTTAAATCATGTTTCCTTCAATCTGAACTAAGAAATGCATATTAGATTCTTCTGTGGGCGCTGGGCCGGGTCCCCTTCCTGGGAGAGCTTCCCTCTCAGTGTCACCGCCCAGTTCAAAGGGAAAGGACAGGAAAGCACAGGAAGCCCCTAGGGCATAACAGGACTCTAGCTTTTCTCCAGGAATTTGCCCGGAGAGTGTCCGTCTGGGCTTTTCCTTCGTTACAAATAGATCATGAACTTTGATGTCCATGGCTTGGGGCATGAACTGCCTTCATAATTGTTTCATTTATGCCTGGATTTTCTGGTTGCTATTTAGAAAAGTTTAAAAGGAGTAAAAAAGGAAAAAAATATTATTGCTTCTTTATAGTATATTGCTCTGTAATCTTTAAAACTATTATTATTTCTTTTATACTAGTTTTTGTTTTAATTGCATTTAGTGAATTATTAACCATTTAGTTTCATAATCATGACTATATCGGAACACTAAACAAAATGCTAATAAGATTTGGGTGGGGGATTTCTCAAGGAGTTTCTAAAATTAATCTGAGAAAGAATATGGACCAAGAAGTAAAATGAGGGGCATCTTCTATACTGGATTTTGAGATACAAAACATTAGTATTGGCACAGAAATAGAGTAGTAAGTGAATTAATAGGATCAATAGAGTATATAGAAATCTTTATATATGTATGAATTTAGTTCATGTTAAAAGATGTATCTAAAATAACTAATATTTAATATTATAGTAATAAATATGTTATATAATAGAAATATATAATAATCAGTGAAAATTACTCAATTTATATAGACATATATGAATGTACATTATCTAGGTATATATGTGTGTATGAATACACATACATTTGTGTGTGTATATATATATATATATCCTTACTTCATATTCATAGAAATTCCAAATGAATTAAAGAACAATATATTGCCAAAACAATATAAACAAAAAAATATTGAAATTATTGTATCCTGCAATTATCTTTCAAAACTGAAAGAAAAAAATAAAACATTCCAGGACAAAAAGAATTTAAAGAAACTCATGACTACCAGGCTAGCACTGGAGAAAACACTTGAGGGACTTCTAAACAGAGAGAAAAAGCAAAAATGAATTGATATAGTCTCTTGCATTCTGTCAGACCACAAGGGAAACAAACTAGAAGTCAACAGCTAAAGGAACCACAGGAACTATGGAAAACACATGGGAAGTAAATTATATACTCTGGATAAATCAATGATCAAAGATGAAATAAGGCAAGAAATTAAAATGTTCTTAGAATCAAAGGACAATGGCCATGCAACACACCAAAACCTGAGGGACACAATGAAAGCAGCTCTAAGAGCCATGAATACCATGGATACCTACATTAGAAAAACAGAGTTGGGCCCAGGGATCTAGCTCAGTGGCACTGCACATGCCTTGTAGGGACAAGGTCATAAGTTAGATCCCTGGTATCACAGGAAAAAAAAAAAGACAGGAAGGAAGGAAGGAAGGATGGGAGGAAGGAAAGAAGGCAGTAAGGAAGACAGGAAGGAAGAAAGGAAGAAAAACACAGATCATGCTCCCAAATAAATAACTTAATGATGCCACCTCAAGAGCCTAGAAAAACAAGAGCAATCCAAATCTAAAATTTGTAGAAGAAAGAAATCATGAAGATTAAAGTCAATGAAATTAAGATGATGACAACCACCACCACCACCATGCACACAGGATCAATGACTCAAAGAGTTAATTCTTTGAAAGGATAAATGACAGCAATATACCCCTGGCCAGACTTACCAAAAGGAGGAAACAAAAGACACGTATCAGTGCAATTAGAAGTAGAAAAAGGTCAATCGCAGTAGACACCACTGAAATCCAGAGCAGCATAAGGAGCTATTTTGAAAACTGTTATTCCAACAAACTGGAGAATCTAGAAGAAATGGATAAACACCTAGACACATAAGTTTTTTTTTTTTTTTTTTTTTTTTTGAGACAGGGTCTTGCTTTGTAGTTCAGGCTGGCCCTGAGCTTACTATGTAGCCTAGGAAAACCTTGAACTCAGCAATCCTCCTGTCTCTGCCTCCCGAGTCCTGGGATTACAGTGGTGAGCCACCACACCTGGCACTGTGGTATGTGGTACTGATTGCTGGTGGGTGTGAGTCACCACGCCCAGCATTGTTGTATGTGGTTACCAGGGATCAAACTCAGGACCTTGTGTTTGTGAGGCAGGCGCTGGAACTGAGCTAAATCTCTGACCCCAGACAGACACATAAGATTTTGATGAAAATTGAACCAAGGTGATATAAAAGTCTTGAGTAGATCAGTAATAGGCAACGATATTGAGACAGTAATGAAAAACTTACCAATGAAGAGAAGCCCAGCACTCAGTGGACTCAGTGCTAAATTTTACCAGAACTAAAGCACAGAACTAATGCCAACCCTCCTGAAATGCTTAATAGAAGTGGGATAGTGGGACACTGGCCCTGATGTCCAAACCAGGCAAGGACACAACAGCAACAATAACAGCAAAACTACAGGCCAACATCCTGATAACCACAGATGGTGAAGCTGTTTAACAAGATACTTACAAACAGAATCCAACAAATCTAAAAAGATCACGACCAAAGTTAGCTTTAACTGAAGGCTGCAAGGATGGTAGAACATATGTAAATTAATAAATGTGAAATGCCACCTAAACACAAGAAGGATAAAACTAGATGGCTTCTCAATAGATGCAGAAAAAGCCTTTGACAAAACCAACATCCATTCAGGATAAAAGCACCGACAAAAGTAGATAAAGAACCACCTTAAAGCTAACGGATGAAAACTATTTATGACAAATGCATAATTTCTTTCATAGATGGGGAAAAACAGAAAACATTACCTTAAAAATCAGGAACAAGACAAGGGCGTACAAACTCACCACTTCTGTTCAATTGTATTTGAAATTTTAACCAGAACAATCAGGCAAGAGAAAGAAAGAAAAGGGATGCAAATAGAAAAGGAAGAAGCTGAACTATCTTTATTTGGAGATTGTATGAACCTTCACACAGAAGACACATAAACTCTACCTGAAGAATCTTAGAGCTAATAAACTAATTCAGCAAAGTGGCAGGATACACAACCAAGACAGGAAAACGAAGCATATTCGTGTACACCAATATTAGAAGCTACCGAGAAAGGAAAGCAATCTTATTCATGGTAGATTTAAAAAGTCAAACACCTAGGAATCAGCCTAAGTGAGAGGTCAAAGATCTCGAAAGCGGGCCGGAGGGTTAGCTCAGTGGTTCCGGCACCTGCCTCGCAAGCGCAAGGTCCTGAGTTCGATCCCCAGTAACCACATATAATGCTGGGCGTGGAGACACGCCCACCAACAATCAACACCGCATACCACAGTGCCGGACGTGGTGGCTCACGCCTGTCATCCCAGCACTCGGGAGGCAGAGACAAGAGGACTGCTAAGTTCTCGGCGGCTTGCCTGGGCACCATAGTGAGCTCAGGGCCAGCCTGAACTACAAAGCGAGACCCTGTCTCAAAAAGCAAAAAAAAAAAAAAAAAAAGATCTCGAAAGTGAAAACTGTGAACAAATAAACCAAAGAAGACATTAAAAATGCAGAGGTTGTTCTGATCTGAGCTAGGCAGAATCAATTTTCCCAAAATGGTCAGACAACCCAGAATAACATACAGATTTAATGCAATACAATCAGAATACCAAAAGCATTCCTCACAGAACTAGAAAAAGTTCACATGGAACCAGAAAAGACCGAGAACATGAAAGCAATCCTGAGCAAAAAGAGAAAAGCAGGAGGCATTATAGCTTTAGATTTCAAGTTATATGACACAGTTACAGTAAGTACTAAAAATGGCATGGTATGGCACAAAAATAAACATAGATACTAGTGGAATAGGAGACACAGAAACAGTCTTATTTACCTCTAATCAAAGAAAAACAGTGTCATATAACCTCTTATCTAGCTGACTGTAAAAAACAGAAATTAGACATTTCCTTCTTGGCAGAAGTAAATAAGGAAAATTTTTGAAGTGATAATGTGGCAGTACTCATCAAAATAAGAAAGACTATTTCTTAGCCCAGAAATTCTACCCTCGGCACCTATTTCTAAGAAGTATGTGTACAAAGACACATTAATAAGATTATTTATTGTGGCATCTTTTTGTTAAAAATGTAAACAACCTATATGTCTACAGACAGAGTACTGGTTAGAAGAAATAATTTGGGAAGGGAGTTAGATATTTAGGAATGGTGGAGGATGGAAGAATCTTGTGCATTTTACTCAGTGAGTTCTGATATTTTATGAAAATGCTTCTATGGATGAACTATATAACTAAAATTTTAATGAAGTAATTACATTACTAAATTATATAATCATATTACGTAAAACTTGTGAAAAAAAGAGAAGCTTGAGGTAATGACTCTATTTCTTAATACATTTTGGTACATTTTTGGGCACTTTTCCTAAATATTTTAGTTCTTTGACCAATACACTTCCCTCACTAAAATGTTTACATGAACTAAGTTATTTTCTTTTTTTTTTTTTTTTGAGACAGGGTCTCACTTTGTAGTTCAGGCTGGCCCTCAGCTCACTATGTAGCCCAGGCAAGCCTCGAACTCAGCAATCCTCCTGTCTCTGTCTCCTGAGTGCTGGGATGACAGGCGTGGGCCACCATGTCTGGCACTGTGGTATGTGGTATTGATTGCTGGTGGGCGTGAGTCTCCACACCCAGCATTGTATGTGGTTACCGGGATCAAACTCAGGACCTTGTGCTTGCGAGGCAGATGCAGGAACCACTGAGCTAAATCTCTGGCCCTAAGTTATTTTATCTTTTTTTTTTTGCTTTTGAGACAGGGTCTCGCTTTGTAGTTCAGGCTGGCCCTGAGCTCACTATGGTGCCCAGGCAGGCCGCTGCGAACTCAGCAATCCTCTTGTCTCTGCCTCCCAAGTGCTGGGACTACAGGCGTGAGCCACCACGTCCGGCATTGTGGTATGCGGTGTTGATTGTTGGTGGGCGTGTCTCCACGCCCAGCATTATATGTGGTTACTGGGGATCGAACTCAGGACCTTGCACTTGCGAGGCAGGCGCCAGAACCACTGAGCTAACCCTCCGGCCCATAAGTTATTTTATCTTTTAAAAAATACTCACCTTCTCTTTGGGCCATCCTAACCCTGCTGTGAAAGACAATACTAGGGTGAACAATCCTCCAGCTCCGTTTAAACCAATGTGCTGGCTGCCTAAGACAGCAGAAACAGACAAACTCAAAATAAGGAACGCTCTCTTCATCGGAACTTTTTCCTAGAAACAGATATGTAGAAATTGGTTCACATTAAATACACAAAATTTCTCATCATATATAATTTATTTCTAACTTTTTGCTATTATGTCCCTCAATAGATTATTGTCTAAAATGCTAATTTTCTTCCTAAGTATTTCAACAAACTTGATCTCTGCCAATAAAATTTACAAATATTAAAATTTCATTTTCTGATATATATCTGATACTAGTATCAATAATTGGGCCTAATATTTTAACTGAAAGAGAAGGACAGATCCTTATAATCCTTAGTCCTGTATAATAACTGCACATTTACAAATAAAATTTTAGCTGGGCATGGTGGCTCATGCCTGTAATCCCAGGACTTGGGAGGCAGAGGCAGGAGGATTGCTGAGTTCGAGGCTTGCCTGGGCTACATAGTGAGCTCTGGGCCAGCCTGAACTACAAAGCAAGACCCTGTCTCAAAAAAATAAATAAATAAAATTTTAATATCTCTTTGGTCAAAATAATTGTTACAGGTACGTTGAAGTGGAAGTTATCAAAATATAAATAATGGTATATCCTTTAGAGCAGGAACATGTTCAGTTTAATAATGTTGACTCTGAAGAGCAAGAACAAATTTATGTCAGAAATACACAGAGATAAATGGGAAGCTATCTTTTCCCAAAACTGTTCATGGGAATGTCTGGGGAAGAAAAGATTAGAAAAAAATGATCAAACTTAATGAACGATCTAGTGGAGAAGGGGTGAGGCAGGGTGAACCGAGATACTCAGATCTATCTGATATTCCTTATTTGATGAAGTAGGAAGCAGAGACATTAGTTAAGGCCACAGTCAAACTGTGCCAGTCACAGCTGCGCCCAGGTTTAAGCACACAGTAGGCACGGAGGGTTCCTTGGGGAAGAGGGTTAAATAAGGAACTGAATATTTCACAGACTTTTCCACAATCCATCCCTTGGAAGGAAATGTCTAATATTACATGCTGTGGTCTGAATGTTGCTGGAGGTGGGGTTCCCAGGCAGAGCCCCTGGGTTGACCCTGGGGTAGGTCCCCCAGAGCGCAGTGGGGTCCCAGCCCTTTCTTCCCTTTCCTTTGCTGCCTGGGTCCTAATGTTAATGGGTTTGTTCTGCTGTGTACTCCTACCATGGTATAGGTCCACATGATGGGCTGGTTGATCATGGAATAGAACCTTCACCCTTATACTGCAAGTTAACTATCTCGGGTTGTTCACTGTGGTGATGGAAAAGTAACATACTGCACTTCTACAGAATATTTGAATTTTTAAATTTACCTGATCTTCACTTGGAAAATACTGAATAAAAAGTCCGAAAACAGTTCCTACCAGCACACCAACAACTACATCCCACACAGTTGATAGGGTATTATTAAGTATGCTACCTGTAAGGGCACACAATGAAAGAATATTTTTCACAGAGAAATATTTTCACATCAGAAAGTCTAATCTATGTAGTTTATGAAAAGTAACATTTTTTTTGAGGTACCAGGGATTGAACCTCAAAGCCTCTGGTTCTTGTGCTTCCAAGGTAGGCATGGTATCACTCGGGCTAAATCCCCAGCTCAAAAGTAACATTTTGTACAACAAATAAATAAATTAGACCTTCAATAGTGAGACATGTGAAAACATATTTGGATCTAAATGAAATTAAATGCTACTCTCTAATAATTTAAATATACACACAATTCAGAAATTCCCATTGTAGGGGCCAGAAAACAGGTAAGTGATAAACCACAGTGTGTCTCACCTGTGAGACCAAAGGGAAAATCAGAGCGAAGCCCTGTGGCTCTCGGCACAAGGCCAGCGGGGCTCTATTAACAATCCTCAGATGTGCTCTTGTGCCATATACCAACAGAGTAAAATAATTTTATTCCCGGGCTGACCCTAGAAATAGCCAAGGGGCAAATGAGTTTCCAATACATATTTACCCATAGATATTATTTGTATTATTCGTAGCTCACATTGTAGTTCATAGTAGTAAGTAAAAAATGGCAAACAACCCCATCCCCAGTTACATAAAAAGGTTCAGCTCTTCTTTGGGTTCTGGGCTTGCTAAAACAGCGGTGGTCTATGGCTCTGTGGTGCAGCAGGCCCCCAGAGCACTGCTGGCACAGGAGCCAGGTTGCCCCAGCATGGCCCCCGGCTGCTGGGCATTCAGGTTGAACGGCAGCTTAATGGTGGCAGTTTGTGATAAATAAGCGGGTTTTGAGTTGTAGTTTGGACACTCATTCCCGCCATCACTGTGCTGAAGGATGTAAGTGTATCATTTAGGACTTTTTAAAATTAAAAACAATAGAATCAGAGTGGTGCCAGCAAGAAGGTGGAAGGAGAAGGCCGGCCCCATCCACCCAGAGGCTGGAGCAAGTGCTGCAGTGCAGCCGGGCACGTGTGGAGCCGGGGGCAGCGATGTGGCGGTGGGAGCAGCTGCCGCGCGTCAGAGCCCTTCCCCAGGGTGGCACAGGCTGGCACTGCTGGAGAAAACACCAGACCCGCCACCTCTCTGTCCGGGGGAGGAGGGGAAAGGAGCAGTTTTCGGAGGTTGTGCAAGGCACTGGCCTCGCGGCGCTGCCCCCCCACCTGCGTACAGGGATGCCCGGGGCTGCTGGGAACCAGGGGCCGGACACGGCTCCCAAGCCAGGGCAGCTGCGGTGCACAGACAGGAGCCACCGGCGGGAAAGCGCCGAGAAACCCGTGCGAGCGGCGCACCGCAGGCATGTGTCGGCCGGCACGGTCCTCCTGAAGTGCCACGTCCCAGGACAAAGAGTCCCACGGCCCACTCGGTCTCCAGAAGCTGAGCCCGAGGAAACGGACAGCTGGGAACTAACAGACAAGGAATTCAGGGTAAGGCCCAGGGAGCCGGCACCGTGGTACAGCAGTTGCCTCGCAGGCCGCAGGCCCTGGCCTCGAGCCCTAGCACTGAAAAAGAAGCAAACAAGCAAACCAAGAGGTAAACAAATAAAAATACCTAAGGTCCCGTATGAACGAGAAGGCCACCTAAATAAAATCAGGGAATGAAGTGTGAACAGAAATGAGGATATCAACAAACAGGAACTATACATAAAAAATACAGAAACCCTAAAACGGACAAATACAACGTCCAAGTTGAAAAGTGTCACCAGGCTGGATCCGTAGTAGGCCACAATGAGTGTGCAAGAGTCGGTGGGATGGAAGGCAGTTTGTTTGTGGGGAGCCTGAGGGACGCACAGGCTGTCACTGGGCAGCCCAGTGCATCACAGTCACAGGGGAAGCTTATGACTGTAAACACTTGGAGATCTACAATTCTGTTAAGGTTATGAAAGCATTAAGTATAACACGTCTGTCAGACGGCCAACCAAGCACTATTTTAATAGTAAATACTGCGGTCAACTTCAGTTATGGACAAGATAAGCAATTCTTGTGCAGACCGCTGAACCCTACGTGGCCCCTGCAAGTGACAGAAATGCCGTGCACAGTGGCAGGTGATGTGGGCCCGGCTACTCCAGGGGCGGAGGCGCGAGAGTTGTGGCTTGGAGGTTTCCCTTGACAACACGGCGAAATCCGGTCTCCAAAAAACACAGAAATGTATTTTCTATATGAAAATGTGATGATACAGTTAACTGCAAACAACTCAGGTTATCAGAGAGCACAGTGAATATTCAATCATCTTTACAGAAATATTGGGAAGGAAGAGAGAAAGGAGACGAGGAAAACACAATCTGGGTGGATTTACACTCAAGGTTTAGAAGGAAAAAAATTCCTTCTGGCTGTTTCTATTGCAGATTTTATTTTTCCCATCTACCGGCCTGGCTGCTTATCTGTCTGTCCGTCCATCCATCGAGTCTACCATCTGTCGTGTAGAGGCAGGATCTCACTATCTGCCCAGGCTGGCCTGGAGCTTCTGGAGTCCAGCAATCCTTTCTCTCAGCTTCTCAGATGGCAGGGACTATACAGCAAACAGCACTGCGCTCAGCCATACAGTTCAGTGCATCGATAATACAGATGGCTGGGGCTGGACATTTAGCTTAGTGGTTCCGGTGTTTGGCTGCAGAGCGTAAGGTCCCTGGTTTGATCCCAAGAAACTACATACAATGGTGCCAGGGGTGGTGGCTCACGCTTGTAATCCCAGGACTCAGGAGGCAGAAGCAGGAGGACTGCTGAGTTTGAGGCTTGCTTGGGCTGTTACATAGTGAGCTCAGGGCCAGCCTGAACTACAAAGCGAGACCCTGGCTAAAAATAAATAAATAATAATAAAAAAATACAGATGGCTGAATTTCAACCCTGCACATAAGTGAAATCTAAGACCAGGTCGCACCTGAGAATCGGACTGCTGTGTTAGAGCTTGTCCTTCCACTGTGCAAGGCAGTGCACAGTGGTCCCTGCTTGTATTTACTTTGCCTCAATGTAGAACAGCCAGTTACTTGTTGGGATGGTGAAAAAGGAACACTTCAAAATACCTATGAAAATATTAGCAGTACTGATAATACTGATGATGTTCAACATTTGCTTAGTGAAACTGTGATAAAACCTCAAAGCACTAGAGAAGATAAATAGCAATGACATGGATTATCAAATTAATCAAAATGTTTTCTATTTAAATAAACCACTTGGTTAAGGTTTTATAAAATTATTATTATTGCTGAAGTTTCTTCCCTGTGAAGCTGCAAAGTCTTGGTTCCCACGTGAACATGTAAAGGCTGAAATCTTGCCTAACGGGCTACAAAGGTCACGATCCTGCAGGGTGGACTTTGTTGCTCACCTTCGGAAAAGATGAAGTTCAAGAAGGTGTTGAACCCGGTGATAGCCAAGATGTCATCCATACTGCTGGCGGCGATCAGGAGGGTGGGGATGCCCTTCTCTACGCCGTACCCCGCCTCCTGCAAGCGCAGCATGGATGGGACCACGACCGCAGGAGACACGGCACCTAGCATGAAACTGAAGAGAGGCGTCTTCGTCACCAGTGCCGCCCCGCGCACTTCACTCCCAGCGTTCTCACCGCTCTAGTGACAAAGCTTTCCATGTATTCTTTGGTGCTGGTACAATTTACAGACCTGTGGGTCAAGATATGGGGCTGATCGCCCATTTCTGCCTCTCCCACTTTCCCTAAATCCTTTGAAATAAAGATAGAAATGTAATAGGAAATTCTGTAACTTGACTTGAAAATAAAAGGGAAACCCTAGACCCAAATAAAAATGTGTTCTCCAAGAAGAAATATAGGCAGTTTAGAATTTAAAAAGGAAGCTACGAAGTAAAAGAAAGATCGCTACAAAAGATATGGCAGGTGCTCCATGCCCAGAAAATGGAAGGTGGTGGAGGAAGAGGCTCTCCTGAGAAACCGATGGGTGGTCGGTGGTCCCGCCCTGACCACCGACCACCGTTAGGACGGCCCCTCCCACAGCACTCCTACCTCTTGAGTAACTACCAGACCAGACTGGACCTAAAAGCACCCCCTGCTGTGCCCATGTGGGGAGGGGTCACTGGCTCCCCCACCCCCGCACAGCTGTGACATCTGCCCAGGTTACGTGGGGCTGGACAGCGTCTGGGGCTTCAACATTTCCTTTAGCCGGCCTGGGAGGGCTGCCCAGTGGCAGAGACGCATGCAGCGTGTGCAAAGGCACAGGCCACTTCCCACAGCACAGGACGGCAAGTAAGCAAAGATAAAACACAAACGGAAAATGAGTCTGCGTTGGCTTCCCAAATAGCTGGGACTCCAGGTCACACCACGGGGCCTGACCCTTATATATCATTTTTCAACCTAAAAGATATTTTAATGCTTCAATAATACAGAGGTCTGAATTCAAACACTGCAGATAATCACAGCACTAACAAATGGGGAAATGTGTACTTTGACAACGTCTCTCTAAAAACAACAGAAAAGAGAGGAGGGACACAGGATGAAATAAAAGGATGAAAACGCAGCAAGGCTGGGGATTTAGCTTCGTGGTTCTGGAGGACCTGAGTTTGATCCCTGGCACAAATCAAAAACAAAAACAAAACAGAAAGAGAGCAAAGGATTGTAAAAAGGGAAAAAGGAGAAAAAAATTCAAAACATGAAAAAAATAAAGAAGAAAAAAATGTTTTTCTCACAGCCGAGAGGCTTGATTGAGAGGCACGAGCAGAAAGCAGGACCTATGCCGGCGCTGGCGAGCACATCTCTGGGTCTCGCTAGGCCGTGTGTCCTGTGGGCAGAGCCAGATGGAGGGTCACTGTTCAGTGGCTTCTGCTGTGGTGGCTGCCAGGGGCCTGGCAGGAGCAACGGCAGCCGAAGGCTGCTGACTTCTTTGCCACTCCACACGCTGACATGAGCCTGTGTGGGATGTGGTGCTACGTGGCAGGGCACAAGCTGGCACCTGTGTGAGCCAAACCAGGGCAGGCAGAGAGGCCAGGGCCTCACAGAGACCCGTGCCGCATCAGGGCTGGGGACGTGGGCCGCTGAGCTCTGGGGACGAAGGCACAGCACACAGCGCCAGGGTGCTGACCTGTGGAGCCAGAGCTCAGGCTCGAGAGGCCTCTCGGACGGCTGTCTGCAGAGCCAGCTGCCGTGCAGGCCCAGGCTCTTCTCTGCTTCGGGGCTGCTTCCCAGGGAGGCTCTCTGGATCTCCCTCACCTACAGTCCTGCTGATGGGGTGTCCCTGCCCACACTGCACCTCCAAGCCACCATGTTTCAGGGTGGCACAGTCTGTCCCTCTGACGTTTCAGTGCCCAGGCCCGGGGGACCCACCTGCTATCTGTCCCCTGCTGCTGAGCACCCACGTCAGCACACAAGTACATACTGAGCGGAGAGTGCTGGGTGCCTCTTTGTTGGCTATTTATGTATTTTCTTTGCAGAAATGTCTATTCAAGGTAGTTGTCCAATTTTACTGGGAGAATTTTTTGATGTTAATGAGTTGCAGGAATTCTTTGTATATTATAGTTACTAATCCTTAGCTTATAATTATTTTTCTATTACAAAGATTGCCTTCCCATTGTTTCTTTTGCTATGTGACACTCATCTAAAGCTTCATGTAGTCCTAGTTGGCTATTTGCTTTTGTTGCTTGTGGTTTTGTTGTCATATCCAAGATATCACTAAATTCAAACTACAAAGCTTTTCCCCCAGACTTCACTCCTTTGCACGCGCATATCTAATTTCACATCTAATGCTCACAGAAGAAATATTCCTTCTCAGTTGTGTGGTACTGGCCCTTGTCAAAGATCAGCTGACCAAATACGTGAGGCTTTATTTCTTGCTCTGTATTTTGTTCCACTGATCCCAGCGTCTGTCTTTATGCCATTACGGCACTATTTTCATCATTGTAGCTTTCTAATGCTTTCTGGCATTCTGTAAGCCCAGGAGGTGTTCTTTATTTTGCTTCATTTTCCTTTTTGCTCCTGTAACTTGGTTATTTCAAATGATCTGTGTTTAAGCGCAATGATTCTTCTGTTCAGTTCAGCCTACTGTACATTCCCTCTAGTGAATTTTTCAACTGAGTTATTATTTCTTCAGCTCCAAAGTTTCTGCACATGTACATAATACAAAATAGTACAGGGCAGTTGAAAATGTAGATGATCACAAAATTTAGTTTATTTTATAAATGAAAGTTCAATTTAGATTGGAAAAATCAATCAATGCCACTCACTAATGAAATGAAGCAGAAAATTTATATCATAATAGAAGCAAAAACGGACGAAGTCCTATACTCATTTGTGAGACAGAAATTTTTAAAGAAAATTTAGAGGGGGAGCTTTCTTAATAAAAGGTGCCTACAGATCAAGATAATCACCAAAAATTTCTTTCACCAGGAGTGGCATCAAAGATCCTATTATACCTCCCTCTTTCCTCTCCTGTCTTTCATCAGGACATTGTTATGTAGTCTAGGTTGGCCTGGAACTCCTTATGTAGTTCAGGTAGGCCTTGAACTTGCAATTCTCTTGCTTCAGCTTTCCAAATTCTAGGATTACAGATTACAGACCTTTTAGCTTCCCACCAGGCAGACTGGAAGAACTCATCAAACCCATATGGCACTGGGTAGACCCAATTGGGTGGAGGATGTAGCTACATCAGACTCTCATAAAGGCTACTTATGTAATAGATAAAAGCTCTCTAAACAATGTTTAGAATAAACCTTGAAAAGATGGATTCATTCATTCATATATTAAATCTGTCTTGTAGGACAAAGTCTAACATTATAAAGGAAAACAAAATTCAGCATTTAATAATGTAAATCCAAATAATCTAAAAAGGAAATGAAAGATCAATGTTATAATCTAAAAAGGAAATGAAAGATCAATATGTTAAACATTTTTATAAATTTGCTTCATATACTTAAGGATTTAAATGAAAACATGAACATAGTGAGGGAAAATGGAAAATACAGTATAATAAGGAAACAAGTAGAAATACAAAATGAAATACCTAAACTGAAATTTTCACTGGATAAGATGAACAGAAAATTGAACACTGTAAAGAAATGATTCATGAACTTGAAGATAAAACAACAGAACAGTACCCCAAATTAAATACAGAGATAAACATGATTGAAAAAAATCAGAAGTATCAGAGACCACTGCAATAACATCAACAATTTACCATATATAACTATAGTTCCAGAGGAAGAAAAAGAGGAGCAAATAACTTAAGAAATAATTGCTGAGCCGGGGATGAAGCTCAGTGGTACTGTACCGGAAAAAAAAAGAAAAATAATTGTTGAAAATTTCCAAATTTGGTGAAAAACAGTAAAACCACTGATGCAAGTAGATTAATAGATCCTAAAGCAGACTAAGCACATGGTAACTGTAATTATCAAACTATTGAAAAGCTTGAGTAAAGAGATCACATTCAGAGTTTCCACAGAAGGAAGAGACATTAGAGAAATAAACACAATGCCCACAGCCCACTCAACAGGAACTATGCAAATCAGAAGACAAGGGAAAACATTCTGAAAACACTAGAAGAAAACACACCTCCATATATCTAGACTTTTATATTCAACAGAAATATACTTTGACTAAAAGGAAAATACAAGCTTAATTTTTTAACAAATAAAAGCTGAGAGACTTGCATTAAGAGACATAAGGATATCCTCTAGGTCAAAGAAAAGTGATTTTGCATCAAAACATGCACACAAAAAGCTAAAAAAATCCACAAGGAGTACACTGTTGGTCAATAGATGAGTATTTTTCTTTTTTTAAATATCTTTGAAAGATAATTGGTAATGTAATAACAATAACAAACTATAGCATCCATCCTACACATAGAAATAAAATTTGTGAGAAAAACAATAAAATGGGATGGTGGCAGTGGATGTTGGAATCCACCAAGAACGTGAAACAACTCACCAGTGAATCAACAGCAGGACAAGAGAAGAGCAGAAAATAGAAGGACTTTTGTAGCACTCTACACCAAACAGGGCAACAGTATTTGGAGATCAGAAGAAAGTAAAATGCACATTATAGATTCTAGAACAATGACTGAAAAATAGAATAGACACTTAATAGAGTCCACTGGCTCCCCTTCTTATTTAACATCAGTTATCTGGCAGATCCTTTCCATAGCACCAAATTCTAACATCCTGTGTGATTTCCTTATTTATCTTTTCAAAGCAGTTCTCTTTGTTTGCAGTTTATCATTAAATTTTTTTTTTTTTTTTTTTGCTTTTTGAGACAGAGTCTCGCTTTGTAGTTCAGGCTGGCCCTGAGCTCACTATGGTGCCCAGGCAAGCCACCGTGAACTCAGCAATCCTCCTGTCTCTGCCTCCCGAGTGCTGGGATGTCAGGCGTGAGCCACCACATCCGGCATTGTGGTATGCGGTGTTGATTGTTGGTGGGCGTGTCTCCACACCCAGCATTATATGTGGTTACCGGGGATCGAACTCAGGACCTTGCGCTTGCGAAGCAGGCGCTGGAACCACTGAACTAACCCTCCGGCCCTATCATTAAATTTTTTATATAAAGTATCTTTTCTTTATGAGTTAGCCCATGAAATATTTCTTCTAAAACAAATCAGGATGACTGGCTTTTAAAATTTAAGACTAAACTGGGCTGGAGATATAACTCAGTGGTTCTGGTCCCTGCTTTGCAAGTGCAAGGTCCCTGGTTCAATCTCCAGTAACCACATACAATAATACTGGGTGTGGTGACTCACGCTTACCAGCAATCAGCACCATATACCACAGTGCTGGGTTTGATGATTCATGCCTGTAATCCCAGTACTTGGGAGGCAGAGGTAGGAGGATTGCTGAGTTCAAGGCTTGCCTGGGCTACGTAGTGAGCTCAGGGCCAGCCTGAACAACAAGGTCAGACCCTGTCTTAAAAAAACAACAACAAGGGCTGGAGGGTTAGCTCAGTGGTTCCGGCGCCTGCCTTGCAAGCGCAAGGTCCTGAGTTCGATCCCCGGTAACCACATATAATGCTGGGTGTAGAGACACGCCCACCAACAATCAACACCGAATACCACAATGCCGGACGTGGTGGCTCACGCCTGTCATCCCAGCACTCGGGAGGCAGAGACAGGAGGATTGCTGAGTTCGTGGTGGCTTGCCTGGGCACCATAGTGAGCTCAGGGCCAGCCTGAACTACAAAGTGAGGCCCTGTCTCAAAAAGCAAAACAAAACAAAACAAAACAAAACAAAACAACAACAACAAAATACTAAGGCAAAACTAACACCAAAACAACAAACAACACACAATACAAAGTTTTAATCCAAAAGACATAGCTAAAAATCCACCAGTCAGAAATGAATCATGAACACAGTGAGGCAATTAAAGAGATTGTGGGCTGAGGATTTAGCTCATGGCACCAGCACCTGCCCTGAAAGTACAAGGACCTGAGTTTGATCACTAGTTCCAAAAAGGGGAGGAGGGAGAGAGGAAGAGGGAGTGAGAGGGAGAGAGAGAGACTGTGCAAAAAGAGGAAAAAGTTGGGAAAATAGAGCACATGCAATTTCACTCTGTTAAAATGTCTTCTCACTTTGTATAATATTGTTACGATTATGTAAGAAGACTCAGTTCATAGAATTAAGTCATAATTTCCACCTTTCTTAATTTTCCTCATACATAGTATAATATCATTATCCTATGAGTTTTCTTCCCTATAAATTAGCTTTTAGAAATTGTTCATTAACATATAAGTAGAAAATATCAATATAATAGTACTAAATTAAATGATGTTGATAATCACATAATTTAAATATAAATATAAATACTTCAGTTAAGACATTTTAAATATAAGTGATTTAAATATTCAAATAAAAGACACAGCCTGTCAGACTTAATAAGAAAATCCTACAGCTATATGAATCCTACTTTAAATACACGAGGATAAATTTCAGTTCTATGGAACAGAAATGATTAACTAGAAATTCAAATTCAACTTAGGAAGGTTATCAAGAAACATAAAATGCTTAAGGATAAATTTAAAATATAAATCCTAGCTGGTCAACTTAACGAAGGTTATCAAGAAACATAAAATGCTTAAGGATAGATCTAAAATATAAATCCTAACTGGGTGTGATGATATGTGCCTGTAGTCCAGTACTCAGGAGGCTGAGGCAGGAGGACTGCTGTGGGCTTAAGGCCAGTCTTGGCTATATAGTAAGTTAAAGGTTAATCTGAACTACGTAGTGAGACCCTGTCTCAAAAGACCAAATAAATTAAAAAAAAACACACACACACATTACAATACAGTAGAGGAGGAGTAAGCTGAGCTGGCATACTGTCTGGGCAGCGCACACTTTGGAACTATGGCTATTTTTTTTATTTTTTGCCTTACTGGGGATTGAACTGAGGCCTTTGTGACACTTCAGAACTAGGGATGCCTGTCAAAGATATGGTAGATCTGGGACATGGTGCTGCTTTTCATCAACTGATTTCCAAGTTTCCCACCACTGTGAAAAGAGTAACAGTGAAGAGCCATTTTTTCATTAACTATATATTTTCATAGAAAAAAAAAAAGCAAACATAATTACCCTAGCAGAAACCCCCACTGCCAAGGGAAACCCATGATGAAGTGAGACACCACAGCAGCCGCGCAGGCCTCCACGAGGCAGGGACCCAACGACAGCCGGAAGCAGACCGTCTTCATCCGCCGCAGGGCCTGAGGACAAAGTCACACGGAGAGGAGGGAAGCGGCAGGAACGCCAGCCGGCACTCACCCACGCGTGACACACACCGGCAGGGATCCGGGTCTTCTGTGGCTACACTGTCCCTGGGTGCACCAAACTCTCAGAGCTCACTTTATATGTAGTCACCACAGAATGGCTTACAACTTCATTCTTTTAAAAAAATGTCTTCTCTCTTTGTATAATACTGTTATGATTATGTAAGAAGACTCAGTTCTATAGAATTAAGTAATGATTTCCACTTTTCTTAATTTTCCTAATACATAGTATAATGACAATTTCCTATGAGCTTTCTTCCCTATAAATTAACTTTCAGAGATGAATTGTTCATTAACATATAAGTAGAAAATACCAACATATCAAAAAAAAATAGCCTACAATTGTGTGACTCATTTAAAAAAGGAGTAATTTTCAGTTTCTCCAATGGCTCAGATTTTCTATTAGAGGATACAACAGATTATTATTATTGTTGTTGTTGTTGTTATTTTTGGTACCAGGGGTCAAACACAGGACCTTGCACTTGGCAGGCAGGCGGGGTGCCACTGAGCGACATCCCTGAACCTGTAACAACTTATTGCTAGCTCTATTTTTGCTCTTGGGGTAGCATTTTCATCAACCCTATATATTTACTATATTTATTTACGTATTATATTTTTAGTATATGTGCTGCCGAAGTGAGCACAAGTGTTATATTTATAAGCAGTCATATTCTTTTTTGTTGTTGGTGCTGAGACAGGGTCTCGCTTTACAGTTCAGGCTGGCCCTGAGCTCACTATGTAGCCCAGACAAGCCTTGAACTCAGCAGTCCTCTCTCTTGCTTCTGCTGCCCGAGAGCTGAGATTACAGGTGTGAGCCGCCACGCCTGGCTAAGGACTCATATTCTTAAAAGCCAAATAGATTTTTGATCTCTAGATTTAATACTTTAAGAAATATTCCCTTTAGTCATGAAGCTATTAGACCATAAATATTTTTAAAAAAAGAATGCAAAGATAGACGGGAACATAATTCTATGGAGAAAAAATTATGAAGCTTTTCAATCTTTCTTAAAAATTAAAAAATAAAAACAAAAAAGAAAAGAAGGGAAAATTTGCCTTTTAACCAGGTGCAGTGGCACACAGCTACCATCTCAGCATTTAGGGGCCAAGGCAAGGGGATCCCAAGTTCAAGTGCCACTTGGGCAACTTAGTGAGATCCCATCTCAGAACTTAAGAATAAAGGAAAGGGTGTGGGGTGTAGCTCTGTAGTAGAGTAACCCTGGGTTTGTCTCTGAGTATTGAGAGATGAGGAGGAGGAGTAGGAGGAGGAAAAGGAAGAGGAAGAGAAGAGGAGAAAGAGAAGGAGGGGAGGAAACAAAGGAGGGAAAGAGGACAAGAAGGACGAGGAGGGAGAAGAGGAGGAGGAATAGGAGGAGGAGCAGGAGGAAGATTAGGAGGAGAAGGAGAAGGAGAAGGAGAAGGAGAAGCAGCAGTGAGGTCTTCTTGTGGTGACGGAAAGGAAAGAGTCTCCACAGAAGAGCCTCCCAAACAATGCATGGGGGACACCACTCGCTATGCACAAGACGGAAGGTGATCATGAACAGACCTGCTACTTCTCTTCATCCAAGTAACAAAGACAGCTAGATACGCAAAGGAAGGCACCAACATTTCTGCAGTCTTCCTTCCTAGTTTTGCTTACAGATTCCATTTAGAACAGCTAGAACAAAAATTCTGCCCCTTTTTTCTTTCACACCAGGCTGTGCCTTTTGACAGAACTCAAGATACGTGCCGAAGTCTACCTTGGGATCGAGTCCCAGCCCCGCGTGGGTGAGGATGATGGTGAGGGCGGTGCTTCTTAGCGCTGAAGACCACTGGCTCGGGACTTTGACATGCTGACTGATGGATGGAATATTTCTGATGAAAAAACCAGCCAATAACATCCCTTAAAAATAAAGAAAAGATATGCTTGGTTCAGTTCATTTTTCTGAGAGAGAAGAAAAACAATGATAGCTAACACAGAAGTACAGAGCGGAGGAAGCAGCATGAACTGAAAGATGCAAAAGAACAAACAACATCTCCAAATATGGCGCAGTGTGTAATTCAGAGGTTACTGACAGGGTGAGGCACGCGCCCCTTTACTAATTGCCCTCTGTGCCACTGGAGTTATGAAAGAACGGTGATAAGGAACAGTGTGTCTGCAGGGTGGCCGCTACACAGTGAAGATGCACACATGGCTACAGGACGATCAGTACTGCTGGCTGCACGAGTCACTGTAACACGAAGCTTGTAATTGTAATCCACTTACGTGGTCTACATAAAACTCAGTCTTTCCTAAAGTTTTCTTTTTTGAGGTAAATTTAAAATTAAATAAAACTGTCTTAATAATGAAACAACAAGAATCACATAGCGAGTTTATTCAAATTATTTTAAAAATAGGTTTTGAAAAAAATCTATGCAGAGAATAAATACATCTACAAAAGATCTACATACACAAACATGCAGAAAGGTATATTCAAAGAAACTATACAGATCATACTAAATTGAAATATATCTGAATTATATCTATTCCAAGTAGTAAGTGTTCAAAATATACAAATAGTCAACAACAAACAAAGAGAGCTTCTTCTACACTTACCAAGAAGAGGTGGAAGTGGGGGCACTGTAGGTATTCTAATGAGTCGCAGAAGTGTCCCCCCAAGATAGGCACTGTTAAAAATAACTAGTAGTCCAAATAGGGTTCCACCAGGGAGAACTTCTGGGCCTGAGAGTAGCCAGAGTATACACCAGATCAGAAAGTACATAACTCCTGAAATACAAAAAAATACATCTATATATCCACAGATGTAAGTGTATACCACCAAAAGAAGAATTCTATTTTATTAAACAGATCAATAGCCAGACCCATATAATTATACATATATAGGTTAACACTGTTAACTAATATAGCTAAAGAGAAACTTGCTTATGATGTATCCCAGTCTGTCATTTTATATGACGACTTTTAAACAAAATATTTTTTCTTCAACATTAGGGATTGAACCCAGGGCCTCGTGTATACTAGACAAGTACTCTTATTGATAAGCCTTATTGATATCCCAGGCCTTTTGAAAATTTATATATAAAAAAAGCCTTACATTATTTATATTTACAACTCAAATTTACACAATTTGTACAGTTTGGGAATACCCCAAATCCTAAACCTAGCTAAAAAGTATCTTCTCATGGAACTATTCATATGGCACTGAGTTGATACTAATTTAAAACATCTCAAAGTTCAAATACTTTCTTTCCCCAAATACAAATTCTATTATTTTAAGAATACTTCTCTCTCTCTCTCTCTATATATATATATGCTAATTAGTCTCATTTGTACTATTAATTTATCTTAGCTCCTTGAAAAAAGATTTTGTGTTAGATACTGTTTCTTTTTGGAAGAATTTTAGTTTACTTGTACTCTTAGTAACTAGTTTGAAGGTAATGATACACAGTGTAATAACTCTTGTTATTCTCATTGCTTCATTATGAAATTTTGTTTTATTGGTTCATAAAATTAAAAAAAAGAACTTAACAGACACTCCTGATTCCAGACTGCTTAAAGTCTAAAAGGCAAAGCCTCACCAGATGTGAATTTAAAATAACAAAGAATACCTCATGAACCAAGGTTCACAGATACAACATTAGGACTAGGTGGGTTGAATAGAAATCTTTTTTCTTTTTTTTTTTTTTTTGAGGCAAGGTCTCGCTTTGTAGTTCAGGCTGGCCCTGAGCTTACTATGTAGCCCAGGCTAGCCTCGGACTCAGCAATCCTCCTGCCTCTACCTCCTGAGTGCTAGGATGACAGGCATGAGCCACTACCACTAGAACTGGTTGAATAGAAATCTTTAACTGGTGCTGCCTCCACTCGGAAAAAGTGAACATAAAATTCACAGAAGAGATAAAATCTACTAAGCAATAGTTTGGGCTTTGGTTTTGAAAGATTCAAGGAAATATTTTCCTTTCACTCCATTATTGCTTATTACAAAGCCAATAATCCAGATTGAGGATTAGCTTTGTTGGTTTATTTTTTTATTCACCACACACATTTTCTCCATTTACATTTCTGTATCACATACCACTTGTCATTATATTATTGGTTAATCCTTGTGGAGGACAAGAAAAATATGTTCTGTTTTCTCTCTCTGGTATTACTTCATCTGCGTACATGACAGTTTCCTTAGTTCCTCTATGTGAACCAAAGACCTGAAATAAAACAATGAAATACTTTAAGAACTACCATCCCATATTTTTTTT
>PVIC010026443.1:0-24529 GCA_004025085.1 Thryonomys swinderianus | reverse complement strand
CCATCTAGCCCTGATGACCTGTGTACTCCTGCACTCCATACCCAGCCCCAAGTCCAGGCCTTACCTCTGTCCTCTCCCAGCCTGGACTCTTCTCAGCTGCCCCATCAGCTTAGAAGCCACCAATACTTACCTCACAATTTTTTTTTAGTAGCATAAGAAGTACACAAATATATTGTCATTATTAAAAATTTGAAACAAGCTGGGCTTACACGAAGAGGCTGAAGCAGCAAATCATGGATTTGAGGCCAGCCTGGGCAATTAAGCAAGATCTTGTCTTTTAAAATATCAAAATAAGAAAGGCAAACATCTCCCTTTGTGTTCTCAATACCATTCACTTCTCTGAGAACATCTTTTTCTTAAAAATTAGGTTCTTGAGTTCCCTTCCATACTTTGCATTTTGCATTTGCATTTGAATGTATTTCCATGTTTTGTAAAGTTGTTTATGCAAATATCACACTGTACTAATGCTCCTTTAACTTACGGGTGTATTTTAGCTTTCCGTGTTAGCTCCTCTGTACTATGTGATGTATGGATGTCATCAGTGGGCCCCATCATGGCATAAATCTGGCATAAAACGCCACTTATGTTTTCAGCTGCCTTGAATATCAGGGCAGGGAACCTGTTGATGGGTTGTGGCACATTTCCCAGAGCTTTGCCTTCAGGGACTACCCTGCAAAGAGTGTCTGTCTGCATTTGTTTGTTTTTTGGTGTAACCTGTGCAAGGATTTCTCTGAGGTATAAACCTAGACGTAATCGTATGTTGGAGGTGACACACAATTTGTATTTTCATAGCTACTTTACACTGCCCTGCAAATCGCTTGCTTCCTGGAACCTGGGGCTACCAGTGTTCTCTCCCCGCTTACAGCAGCGATCATCACACGTCGTGTCTCTCCAGGGGGCTTAGCGCAGGCTCCTCATAGCACGCCAGTTTCAGTGAAGTGACACTTTTTACACGGCAGCTGGCTTTCCTGGGATGTAAAAACAGAGGCTGCTGGGTTTTCATGCCTGGACCATAGTCCCAGAATGTGCGTGGTGGCTTATGCCATTGGCCAAGCAGTCACGGTGCCAGGGCAGGTAAGTAGATATCACTCCTTACAGTGCCAAGGACCCTGGGCAACAGAACACAAGGGCTGGAGACAGTCTACCACACACTGGAAGTTCTTCCATAGCAGACTGAGAGAAAGAAAATTTATTATAAGAACATGGAGGTGTCTCGGAGACTCTTAGATCAGGAACTACAGTCAAAGAAAGGTTGGTTTGGAAAATCAAAACCCCAGATTGTACCCCTTGCCTTTTGGGGGACACCTCGTCTGTTTAGTCTTCTGTCTCCTCTCTTTGTTCACTAAAGGAACATGCAGTACAGCAAAACTGCTCACCTCGTGCCGGGTGTGGTGGCTCACCCCTGTAATCCCAGCACTCGGGAGGCAGAGACAGGAGGATTGCTGAGTTCGAGGCTTGCCTGGACTACATAGTGAGCTCAGAGCCAGCCTGAACTACAAAGCAAGACCCTGTCTCAAACAAAACAAAACAAAACAAAACAAAACAAAACAAAACAAAACAAAACAAAACAAAACAAAACACCTGCTCACCTCATGACTGAAGTGAAAGAGGGGGAAGAAGCTGAGGTCCCATAGTTCCTTTCAGAGGCTCCTCATGACCTAAGAACCTCCCTGGGCCCCACCCCTTGTATTTCCACCACCTCCCACTAGTCCTCCTGGCTTTTCCCTCTTACCGGAGAGTGGCACCCTCAGTCCCCAATTCTTTAACTACCCTGAGATTTCTGAGTCCCCAACCCGGGTCAATTCCAGCCCCCCTAGAAGAGGGTTCTTATGAAGAATGAGGTATAGTTGGGAGGGGGGTATTTTTTTTTACTCTTACTAATAAAGCTGCCCGATAGACAATCATGATATAAAGGTATTTATAATGATAACATTAAACTCTGTTAAACAGTGCACATAATCTCATTTAGTCTGATAACTACTTAAGTCTGTAGTCTCATTATCCCCATTTTATAAGGGAGGAAGTTGAGACTCAGGAAGGTTTAGTAAAGCTGAAAGGCTAGAAAGCCATAGAACAAGACTTTGAATCCAAACAGCCTGATTCCTGAGGCCACATGCTGGACCACCTGGCCAGAATTAATTAACACTGTCTTGAATTAATGAATAGATGTTCATGGAATCCTTTTTAGCAGGTACCCTGGTCTGTCAAGTCCCAATACAAGATGGTGTGGGGTGTATTCTGCCTTTGCTCACCCACCTACTTATCCATCCACTCATCTTTCTTTCTTTTCCTATTCCCCTGTTTACCCATCCAGCCAGCCAGCCATTCAGCATTCACTGAGGCTCGCTAAGCTCTCAAACCACACCGATCCAGGGGCCCTCTGCTATTTCCTGTCATTCTTTTCTTTTTCTGTGGAGAAGGCAGCAGGGATCAGAGAGGAGCCCCAGATTCACTCTAGCTCTACTCTCCCCAACCTGTGATCTCCCTGGGCCTCGGTGTAAATGCCCGTCTCCAGGGGACATTAGCTTGGCGGTTGTCAGCTCACTCGTGCTTTCCTGGGGCAAGAGGTTCTGTGCCATGCTGTTTCTGCCACCTACAGGTCGGACCTGGGCAGGGCTCTCACAGAGGTGGCACGGCCTTCTGGTGGCCCCGGGTGGGAGGTGGCCCTTTGTGGTGCTCGACCAAGAGCTCCATATTCTGCTCTTCTGTGGAAACAAGAGCCTGTTCCCTGGCACTTTCTGTTTGTGTGGGTGTTGGGTGGAGGAACTTCACCCAGTGTCCTAGAAACCAGGCTGAGTGGGGAGGTGCTTCACCCAGCCCCCACCCCAACCTTCACTCTCCCCTGAGTGCTCAACCCAGCCCAAGGCCCAGGTGGGTATGGGGCTGCCCACTCAGGCCGGAGGCGGTCGGGCTGCCTCTGGTTGCAGCAAGGGTCCAGCCTCTTGGGGATGAATGGTGAATTGGTGGAGGATAAAGGGACACCCTGCCCTCACTGTCGCCCTCCCTGCGCTGCTCTGGCCTGTCCCGCCACATTTCACCTCCTGGAAGAATCAGGATGAGACAGCAGGGTGAGGGAGAGCTGCAGGTGCATGGACACACACACACACATGCAGGCCTGTAAGTGTGTAACACCTGCGCGTGCACACACCTGTGCACACACCAGCAAATACTTCTTCAGGAGGGGAAGGCTTTCCTGTTCCCTCAGCCAGGACCTCTGAGGCAGCCCCCGCTGCTCCCTGTTCCTTGTCCACCCTCCTGTTCACCTCTCTGTTCCAGGTGACCTGGGCTACGGTCTGGATCATGTGTTGCAGGCCTGGTCCCCAGCTGCTCGTGCTCCTGGGAGGTGGTGGAAGCTTCGGGAAACGGGGCCGGCTACCGTGAAGGAGGACACTGGAAGATGTGCATTCGAAAGCTGTGTTCTGTCTCTCTCTCTCCCTTCTGTTTTCTTTCTGCTTCCTGGCTGCCATGATGTGAACATCTTTCCTCTGCCATGATCTCCCATACACTGCTCACAGGGGGCTGTAAATGCTAGAGTCAGCTGACCGCGTACTGTAGACAGTTCAGGTAGATAGAAATCACAGGCGGTGAGTGAGGGACGAGGCCCTGGAGGGAGTTGGTGTAGAAGGACTGCTGCTAGAGGAAAATCTGAAGAAAGCGAAGCCTCAGGACAGAAAGCCAGGCCTGCAGCCTTCCTGGAGACAAGCTCAGCTTGAGATTGTCCTGTGTTTAGCAGCCCCTGGTCCAGCAGGCCCCGACAGGCATCAGAAGCATATGTGGGTGACTGGAACTGCCAGAGCCATGCTCCTGTGCCTTTTCAGGAATGCTTTGTCCTCTCTACAGTTAGAAGACATAGATAAGCTGAAGGTAGCTGCGCTGACCACACTCCCTTGTTATGTACCTCACTTCCCTACTGGACCAGTATTACCTAAGCAAACGTATTTGTAATCACTTCAACTCACATTGTACTCGCATTGTGATTTTGCTGTAAAAGCAAACCACTTTTGGTACCCCTCTGTCTCTCAGGAACTCTCTCTCAATAAACCTTTTTTACTCGTAATCTCCTTTGTCCTTGAAATGTATCCTTTGATATTCAGGAGATATGAACTTGGCCCACCTGACATCTAACAGGTGGGAAGTTATATTTCCCAGCCGTACACAGACCGAAACCTCTCAAACTCTAGGCATAAATAAACTTTCCTCCTCTGTTAATTTTCTCAGGTACTTTGTTATAGTGGTGGAAAGCTGACTAACATATCTGGGCTCTACCATTTTGTCTCCATTCAGAAATAGTCTCTCAGGCCTCTAGTTACCCATTATGGGAGGGAGAAGTGTCCCCAAAGATGTTTAGCCCCTAATTCCCCAGTTAGCGAACATTAGCTTTCACAGCAAAGGGAAGTTACAATGCAGTTGGGGTTTCCATTGCTATTTGGGCCTCTTTGTGTGGCTGTAGCAAACTACTAGATAATTTATAGAGAACAGACATGTACTCCTTACAGGTCTGGAGCCTGGAAGTCCAAGATCATGATACTGGCAGTCAGTGTTCAGTAAGTCTTAGTCTCCACTCCCAGTGCGGTGCCTTTTCTGCATCCTCTGCAAGGGACAAGAGAGTATCCTAATATGTAGAAGGGTGCAGGAGCCAAAGGGCCTCAGCTGGTGCCTGCCAGCCCTTTCATGGGCATCTATCCATAAGTCCCTTCCCAAGGGCCCCACAGTCTCCACACATGGGTTTTGGAGGGGACACAGTCAAACCATAAAGCTGCTGAAGAGTTGACTTGAGAATGGAGATTCTGGGTTATCTAGAGGGACCACGGAACTCCCAAGAATCCTTGAAGGTAGAAGAGGAGGCAAGAGATTGCAGTGTGGCAAAACAGAGCTCACTGTTCCGGCTTTGAAGACGGACAATGGGGTCATAAGCTAAAGAACGTGGGCGACCTCTGGACGTGAGAGCAGGCAGGAGACAGACTGAGCATCCCGAAGGAGCACTGCGTGCAACACCCTGATTTTTAGCACGGTGAGACAGAATCGGGATGTCTGCCCTCGAGCAGTCAGGCCACCCATTTGTGGCCATTTACGTCACTAAACATGTGTGAATTTGTTGCAGTGGCATTCAGAGTCTAACAAACTTCTCTCACTTCATACTCGGACTTGTGTTCTCAGTTCCTGGCCTTTTCTAAAAGAGGCAAATTTTGGGGTCAGAAATTCATCAAAAGACCAATAAATATCTGGGCTACTTCTTCTTCCTGCCCCCACCTCCCTGCAGGGGGCCAGAATGGCTGCCTTCATGGTGTTCTGTTTCTCTTTGCCTCTTTGGTGAAGGACTGTCTAGACCAATCAGAGCCCCTCGCGACAAGCCTGCCCAGGCCCAGACCAAAGGTTTAAAGATTTCTGGGGCAGGTTCTGTCTAAAGCAGCAAGTGATGGGCCTTTACTGCCCATCTCCTGGCCCTTCGGTGTCCTGTGCTGTCCTCAGAATCTCCTGCAGGAGGAAGCTCTACTTACCTCAAGGGCCAACACGTCTCTCCGCTTTCTGCCCTACACCCGGAGGCTGTTTTCTAGACCCCACCCAAAAGATGATCCTATGTCCTCCTCCCAGAATCTGCTGCCAGGGAAATCCATACAAAGCCTCCCGGCTTCACTCTGCCCCCGGCTGCCAGGGCCCCAGTAAGGTCCTGCTGCCTCCATGGGGCAGAAGGCTGGGCTGTCCTGGGAGGGTGGGCTGTGCTGGCATCAGAGGCCAGAGGCTCATCCTGGGAGGAGGAAGAGGGAGAGGGCAGAGGATGACACAGGTGGAAAGGCAGACGGACCTCAGGCTTAAGAGCAGACAGGGCAAGGAGAACGAAGAGGCTGGGAAAAGTCAAGGCTAATGTGATTCTGAACAGGGCGACCCTCACTCCTCCTAGAAGCCAAGTCTGTGGCTCTGATTTAACTTCTGCTGGACCCTTTTCCTCAAGTGGCCCTGCCCTATCTCCCTCCCTTCTCAACCGGACTCTGATTCATTTCAAGTCTAAGCTGTAGGAACAGAATGTGCAAAGGCTCAGAGAGAACACAAGCTTGCTGAGTCCAGAGACCAGCAGGCTGCAGCTTGGGCAGCTGCCCTGGGAAGCTAGAATCATGACAGCGGTGGGGTACAGAGAGAGTCACAATGGTAGGGAGAAGCATGAGTCCTGTTCCAGGCTCTTGGGTCACACTATCTTTGTGGGGCCCTGCAGGGGGCTCTCTGCAGTTTGGGAGACTCTCAAGAGGAGGAAAATGCAAACTGCTCCGAGTCGTAGGAATGGCAGGCACCTGCAGCCCCCAGAGCCAGTGGCCCAGAGCTTGTTCAGCTTGGCCGTGAAGGTGCAATGGAGGCACCCACAGGGCCTGTCTCGCAGAGCTGTGCTGAAAGCAGGGCCCTTAGCTCTGAGCTCAGCATTGCGTTGGGGGCGTGTGGCCCACACACCTCCCATGGGAGGCCCTGTTCCAAGATCCCACGGAACATGGGACTTGCTGTCAGAGATGGACTGTGTCCTCAGTCTACGGCTTGCTGGTTATGTGGCTTTAGACAAAGTACTCAACATCTCAGTGTCTTGTGGTAGCTACTGTTCTCTTTGGCTAAAACAAAATACTTGACACCCAAAGTTAAGGGGAAAAGGGTTTATTTAACTCAATTTATCAAAGTTTCAGTCCACGATCGGCTGGCTCCAAGGAAGGGATAGCAAACAGGCATCGCAGAGGAGAAAGAACATGGTGTGCACAAGATAGCAAAGTTAACAAAAGTCCTTAACATTGTCTTTCTGCTCTTATCTTATTCAGACTACTGGGTTAGGATGATGCTGAACCAGTCACTCCCTGGTAGTGGTTTAGTAATCACAGGCCCTTAACTGTAACATCACACACTCTAAGTTTGCCTGCATATGGCTGTAAGAGGTTCTGGGGGGACATCTAGGCCCAAACCATAACCTGTTTTTAGCTATAAAGCAAGAGCATCATCTGACTTCATTACAGCACTGTGAAGAGTGAAGGGGCCGGCACAGGACAGGGCTGAGCACAGTGAGACCGTAGAAAACCTCCTCTGTTTATTTTCCATTGGGTGTGCTTCTGTGATCCATGGAGCTTTTCCTCCATAATCTTTCTTGGCACCATTTATTGACTTGGAGCCCATGCCATGGCACAGAGCAGAAGTCCACCAGGAAAAGCTGTGTGCTTTCCACGAGATCACCTCTATCCGAGGCTGGCTTCGAGGAGAAAGGTGACCTTGTGAGGCACAATCAGTGCTTCTCCCACACTGTCAATGGCTCCAGACTCAGCCTGAGTAGGCAAGAGTAGGCCCTGGAGCAATCCGGACAAACTCTGGGGTAGTTCCTCCTGGCAGAAGACATAGCATATGCAAAGGCACAGCAAGGAAACCTGTGGGGTCTACTGACTGTGGGCAATGCCAGTGGTGTCAGGGCAAGGCAACCAACCTTCTCAAGTGACTAGGGACTATCTGCATTTTCTGCCTTGGCCACTGAATGCCAGTAGCGTTCTGTGGGAAGTTCCACAGTGAAGGTGCCCTCCTCTGGAGGGGCTGTGCCCTTGGAAGTAGAAGGCCACTAATGGGGGCCACTGGGATGTGCAGAAGAGTGGAAGAGGAAGGGTCAGGTCAGGTCAGGTAGGACCAGAACCAGGCCCCAGGCTGTTTTGCTCCTGCCTCTGGGTCCTGCCTCTACTCCAGGACAGGACAGCGGCTGGATCCTGATTGGCAGCCCCTGGTGGGACTCCCCCTTGGGCCACTTCATCTCCTTCACTCCTTCCTCTGGGCTTGAGGGTTCTCACCCTGGGTGTCAAAGGGGGACTTAAGGCACGTATGAGAAGAAAGCACACTGGACTCCTGGGCACACCCATGAGGCTGGCAACACTGGCTGCCTTTGAGTGCCCTGAGCTCCCCTTGCCTCTATTATTATTATTATTATTATTATTATTATTACTAATACCTTCTTTTTGCAATGTTCGGGATGGAGTACAGGGTCTTTTACATCCTAGGTGAGTCGTGTACCACTGAGCTATGTCCTTAACCTCCTTTCTACCTCTTGAATTTTGTTACTTGCTAGCATGTGTCCTATTTAAATTTAATATTGTTTAAAACAGAGTATTAAATTTTAGAAAACTTGCAAGAAAAAGACTGTCATATAATCCTCAAGTTGATCAGTTGTATTGCTCATCCTCCTGCATAGTCTGGACAAATATCATATGTACGTACACGTCAATGTGTACAGTAGGTCCTGCAGGCCAGAGCATTCTTTCACATCAACCTCATACAAACACTGACTGTGCTGTCAGCTGAGCTGTGTGTCCCATAATGCACTTTTTAGCTGTCTTTTCTTTGCCAGCGTCCAATCCAGGTTCGCACGTTTGCATTTTTATTCTCTTGGTTTTCTCTAGCCTTTGGTCACCTTGACAATTTTTTAGGCCCCAGGTGGGTTGTTTGGGACAATGTCCCTCTGTTTGGTGTTTCCTCATGATTAGACTCAGAACAGAAGTAGTTTCAACAAGACAGATGATGGATTATTGAAGCCTGATATAATACCAGTAGGTGCTTCATAACTGACAGCTCATACTACAGTGGTTCTATCTGTCAAAAAAAAAAAAATGAAACTTCAGAGCAAAATGTGTCCAATAACCCTCCTTGGAGAATAGTGGGAACAATCCATCCGAGCAGATTCCAGCTCCCCAGGGTGAGCAGGAGCACAGGATCCTAGAGGGCTCAAGGTCATCCATTCAATGCTATCACCTCTTCCGCTCTAGGTTAGCCAAGGGCTTCTTCCTGTTTCCAGTATGGTCAACTAGAGCTCCAGGAGGTACAGGGCTAGCCCGAGGCTGCTCAGCCCACGGAGACGGTTAAGAACCACGGAGCAGGGAGTAGAGAGTAGCTTCTGCGTACAGCCCCAGCCCAGCAGAGTCATGTCTCCCGGGGATGCATGAGGATCTAATTATTCCCACAATTCCTTTTGCCTCATCTGCATGGACAGCTCGCAGGATAAGAGAGAGCATGCGCAGAGCAGAGCCTGGGTGATCAGCTGACACCAGAGGGGCTGCATCCTGAGTGACGCATTAGCATAACCACACGGTGGGCCACAGGCTCCTGGCAAGGACCTGCAGTTTGCACAGCCTGAGAGCCTGAGTTATGCAAATTACTAGATTTGATTTTAATTTATTTGCAGATGAATATACCTCCCCAGAGGCAGAAAGGGGTGGAGCACACCATCTCTTTTTAATTATTTCCGGCATTATTTCCAAAGCCCTCTGAGCTGAGGCTGGGGACTGTGGGGATTCTGATTCTCCACTGAGTCCCATCCAGGCAGCTTTTCCACAATCACATACTCAGTGAAGTGTCCGGTGCCAAGGCTGAGCCCATAACCTGCTCCTGTGCACAACAGCCTCTTGGCTCCTCTTTATTTTCTGACCCGCTGCCTCTTGACTCAGCCCACAGAGCTTTGGTAACTAGGCAAGGTAGGGCGCGGGGCAGTGAGATCCCTGCAAAGGATCGGGGTCCCCTGGGGGAGCTGCTTCCTACCCAGCCTGGTCAGCTCAGATCGTGGTCCCTCTAGAGGTTCAAGGACCTTCAGTGGCCCCAGGTCACTGTCAGCGAGTGCCGGCGCCACACAGCAGACGTGAGTGCACGCTCATCTTCCCAGCCCTTCTCCCTCCTTCCGTGTGCTTCCAGCTCTTCTCTCCTCTTCTCAGCAGCTGGCACATACTCTCCTGCTCCCGGTCTCCTTGGCAGAGCTAATTCCACCCCGAAAGCCCTTTGCCAGGTACCTGCCGAGCTAACTTTTCTTCCTATCTTAAATGTCCCTGCTACTCTGCATGATGCTCCCTTTCGGCGCTGCACATGGACTTGGTGGAGGAACGGTTGCTCGGCCAGAGCCTTCTTCACCCTTCGCTTTCACAGCTGGGCTGGGCTACAGCCGATCGGCGACTGACAGGGGGCTGAGGTGGTGTCATGTGTGTTTCCCTGTGCTATGATTCTTGTGTGTCCGGTAAATTCGTAGCTTAATTTTGACTGATGTGACATGCTGTGACACTACTAACTCCATTTTGACTGGTAACACAAACCGTAACTGAACCGAGTGGCTGATTGTCACCTTAACAACTGGCTGATAGTCACACTGACAATTGTACATCAATATGTGAATGAGAGATAATTGGCGTCTGGAACCTTTCCCTCCAAAACTGCCCTCTGGGAGTTGAGATAACCCACCTTCCGGGCGCATTAGACACAGCTCTGAGTGGCCACGCTGTGAGTATTTGACCTGATTCTGGGAGCAGGTGGCAATGGGCAGCCTCTCTGGGGATGGAGCAAGAACTGATGCTATTCCAGGACGTCTTTCCCACCTGTAGCCATGTTTGCAATTTAGATTTTCCTGTTTTTTCTGAAAGGGCCCCACCCCATGGACAGCTACATCTTGGCACTTTGCTGGCAGTTGGGCCTGTACGAATGTCACCTGGAAGCGCCAGGCTCTGGGACCTTCGGATGGCTTTTGTATGGATGCTCGGTGTTTGGTACCTTACGAGCACTCTGTGCTCCAGTGATTTTCTTTCACCTATTTGGCCCATATTTTACTGTAGTCCTTTTGCTTACTCTCTTCTGTGCATTGCTATACTCTGATTCATCCAGGAACTTGCATAGCTTGTCATTTGCTACAGGGTAGAAGGATCTGATCCTCATTGAAGAAATAATCCTTGAGGCAACAATTGTTACCAGACACTGGGGAGTCGGATGACCCTGGCTGGGCCAGTGTGACAGAGGCTCATAGGGGACTGAGTACATGCAGTTGCTCCCCAGAGCTCCTGTGAGAGGGGAGGGCGAAGCTGATCTCCAGCTCAGCCCGTATCCTCTCCCTCCCCCTCCCCTCCCCTCCCCCTTCTTCCCTCCCTCCTTCCCTCCCTCCTCTCTTTCTCAAAGTTTCTCTCAATCTACCATGTGCCTGAGTCTTCATCTCAGGCTCTGCTTCCAGGTACTGGATGGAGATTCGCACTGTTGAACATGGCACAGCTTAGTGTACACTTGCACCTTCTAGGTCCTGCTCTAGTTCCTCCAACTTTCTGCCTTCTGATAGCCACCTTCACTTCTTTCTTTCATTTAATTTTTTTGTGAGCCTTTTTTTCCAACATAAAAGATGAAGTTCCATGCAGAGTGTGAGAGATTTATCTGTCTTTTTCTCTCTGCTCCTCGTGAGCAGTCGGGACCAGTGAAGTCACTGCTTGATGGTGAATGTGTGGAGTGATGTGTTGCTCTAGCTGGGGTGCTGAGCACAGTCCCGGTTGGGCTGGGGCTCCGGGGAGCAGAGGAGAGACTAGGGTTGAGGGACACCGAGGAAGGGAAGAGAAGGGAAGGGCAGGGAAAGGAAGGGGGGAGGGAAGGGGAAGGGGGGGCAGGAATGAGGGATGGATAGCCAGGAGGGCAGCAGAGCATTCTGGGAGCCAGGCTGTCTCACCGAGGGCAGGTGGGGAGTGCGCTGTGGGCAGCCTGCACCTCCTTACTGTCCCGCAGCAGGGTTCTCTGTGCCAAAGCCACACAGAACATTTTCTGAAAGGTCACCCCTTCTCACTGAGGCAGTAGTAGTGGGAATTCAGGCAAGTGGGAAGGCAGGCAAATCTCCCTCCAGCAGATCCCGGACAATCCAGGAATGGAAGTACCCTTCACGGAGAGACTGCTGTGCACCAGGGCCCGGCTACACACTCCCTGCAGAAGTTTCTGGAACCCTCACCCAACTCCAGAACGTCTCTCTGATCACTCAGCATACAGACGCAGAAACAGAAAACTCCAAGTGATTCAAGGCAGAGCCAGGGCTCACTACCTTTGTCTGTCTGTCTGTTCATGGAAAAGTGTAGACTTTGGTAGCTGCCTTGCTGGCCCTCCCACACTGATGCACAGATTCATGGGCCACATGTCTCCACTCAGCCTTTCACTTGGCAAATATGCACAGTCGGATGGAAACCCATCCTGTGCCTTACTTACTCTGTGACCCTAGGGAAATTCCTTAACCTTTCTGAGCCTCCGTTCACACATTTGCAATATGAGAATGATCTTAATTACTCACCAACTGTTGTTGAATACTTAGTATGTAGTGGGCACTGTGCTAAGACCTGGGGACCTTCCTCAGGGAAGAGCGGATGAAATTTCCAGGCAACTCAGTCATTATGAGAGCATGAGCACAGTGCTGTGTGCCTCTGTTGGTGAATCACACGGTTTCGGGGAGATATGAGCATGTCTCAGTAAGCGACCTCCGCCCCTCCTCTTTGCAAACCTGCCCCCTGAAGAGAGGAGGACCAAGCGGAAGTCAAATGCAGAGCAGAGACCCAGCCTCAGGACAGCAGCCAGGAACAGCTGCAGGTGCTGGCCGGGCTGGACGGCTGCATGTTGCCTCTGACGGGACACTTGGCTGCTACGGAAGCCCAGGTGTCCTAGTTTCAGCTTCTCGCTTACTATCTTTCCTTGCTGTGGCCTGGGAAACTGAGGCTAAGAAAGTGCCCAGGACGTCTGACCAGAGCACTGGAGCCTGGACACGGACCTCTTGCCGTCTTGCATTGCCTTAGTGGCACCTTCTAGATGGTACATGGCTCTTTCCTGCCCAGGACTGGAAACAAAGACGGAGACTTCCTCCTCAGGAGCTGGGGCTGGGTCAGAGGTTAGGGGCCCTTGGAGGAGATCCTGTGTGTGGCACTTTCCTTTGATCAGGTATCCGGGGTGGGCAGGCAAGCTGTCCCGTTGTTCAGCTCCCATGAGGGCCCAGTTTACCAAATGCTGGCCAAGACTCCACCATACGTGGTCATTACCTCACTTAGACCCTCTGCTGCTCCCTCTCTCTGAGCCTCGGGCCTCCGTCCATGAGCTGGATGGATGGGTCTTCAAGGACCGTCGGAGCGAGGACTCTTTTTCTCCTGCCAGCTCTGGGAAGCATGGGGAAAGGCAAGTTCCAGGCATGGTGCCTTCTTCCAGTGGACCCTGGGTGCCCAGCACCTTTCACCCGCTGCCATTGAAGTCTGTTTCCATGCCCACTGCGTGGGGCAGGAGAGAGAGTCACACGCGGCTTTCTGCTGGGTTTCCAGAAGTGGGCTGCCCTTCCTGCCAAGCAGAAAGCCCTTCCTGCTGTATGGTTCTGAAAGGAAAGCAGGCAGTTCTGCCTTCTGTGGTTTGAAATGAGCACTGTCACCCCAGGGGAGAGGAGGGGTGGCAATTTGCCAGCCTGGAGAATGGACCACTGGCATCTTTCTCAGGTCCAGGTTATTGTTACAAAGGAAAAACGCACTGCTTCCTTCCAAGGCATGGTGTAGCCAGCTCCAGTCTAATGCAGGGGTGGTGAGCTTCTCCCTGAATTCCTGACTGCTCTGCTCACAGCTCTGCACCCGCACGAGACTCAGCCAGGCCGAGCTCTGTAGCAGGAAGGGCGGCCTCGGCCACCCTTAGTTATTCCTAGGCGGTTTCCTGGAGGAAAGCAGCAGCCCTCTTACCTACCCCAGGCTCAGGGCCCTGCTGCCCCCGCCCAGAGAACCTCCCTGCTTCCCGTGAGTGTGCCCCCTCCAAAGCCTCGGAGGGGCACCGGGCCCCTCCCAAGAGGAGCCAGAGGTGCTGGCAGGTGTGGCCCAATTTATTCTGACCGTCAGCCGTGCAGCCCTGGCCACCTGCTTCCTCGCACCAGCCCCACTGGACAGCACTTTATCCCACCTTTACACTGGCCCTGGCATCGCCACACAGCCCACATCAGCTCTGCAGGGCAGACTCTGGCTCTTCCGAGCTGGTGCCTCCTGTCTCCCCTGGTGCCTGACCTGGCTGGACCATTGCCGGAAGCACAGACACCCCCTATCGCATCTGTGGCACAGGGACTGTGCTCTTTAGGCCTGAAGGGAAGTGGGAAGTGATGGCCTCTAGAGCAGTGTCCACTGCGTGCCGGACTGCAGGACGCCCTCTTGCTAGGGATCGGGTCTGGCTGCCCCCGAAGCTCACGTGGTCATGGGCTTGATGTGGAGCGTGTGAAGTGGGGTGGCTCATGATGCAGTGCTGGGCCACGGGCCCTGGGATAAAGGGTGTGGGCGCTGCCTCCCCTGAGCAGCCTGAACAGGAAGAGAGGGGCAGGGAGACGCCGAGAAGTCCCTCTCTCCCTCGCTCCCTCACTAGGCCTCGTGAACGTCCCCTCCTTAGCTTTGCTGCCTTGTGCGCACCGTGTTGCTTCTTCTCTGCGAGGCCTGGTCGCCATCCCAGCAGATTATGACCTGAAACCTGTGCAAACTGTAAGCCGAATAAGTCCCTTCCCTCCAGCTTGTGGTGTTGGGTTTTTAATTTCAGCAACAAGAAAAGAAACTCACGCAGCTCTTACTCCATCTGTCTGTGGCTGATGCCCCACATTGATGGGGTCCCCTCCCCCCTCTGTGCCTCGCGCACACACACACACATGCGCTTTCTCCCTCCCGGCCCCCCAGCCCTGCCACCGGGGACCACTAGGCACTGTCCTTCCTTGAGCTCAGCCTTCCGCCGTGACAGAGAGCACTCTGGGGCCTCGACCCCTCCTGCGTCTCTCCCACCCCAACATGTGTCACAGCTGGGACGTGCTAGCGCCTCCTGAGGGAGCAGGCTGGCCCTGGTGACCTGGCTTTCAAAGCCACACCGGGCAGAGGTTCTGGGGCCCTCTTCCTCCCATGTCCCTTGCTCAGATCCTCCTCTGGTGCATACAGACTGGGTCACAGGGGCCATGTTGCGCCTTGAGTTGGCATTCAGGATATGCCTCAGAGGGAGGCTTCTGGCACTGCCCAGGTGCCCAGAGAGGGACCCCTGCCATCTTTCCCCAGATTCCTGCTGTGATCTGAAGTCTCAGGACTTCTGGTCTCCCACACAAGCCAGATCTGGAGACCTGAATTAGCCTTGGACGTCCCTGTCTTTTAGACCTTTCCAAGACGCTCAGCTTAGAGAACCTGGGGGCTGGAAGCCCATTCTCCTCACCAGGACACATGTGCAGCTGTCCCCGACTATGCACTCTGCCCCTTTGGCTTCTGCCAGGTGGGTGGGGACAGGGCGTGGTCCACCTACTGCTCATTGTGTGCATCTTGGAGAGCTCAGAGGTCCCACTGAGGCTGTCCGCGGGTGGGGCAGGAGCCCACGATGCTGCTTTGTGCTGACCGTCGTGGGCCACTCACCCTGAGCATCTGTTCGCGTCCCCTGAGCTCCACCCGGCTGCTCTCTTCACGCTCCTTCTCCGATCACTTCCTTTCTTCCCTTGCTTCACCAGCCTGGAAACCTGAAAGGTCTTCGGCCAGCTTCAGGGCCGGCTCAGCGCTTCCTTGCCTCCAGAGCGTTCTCTGCCCCCAGTGACCCCTTGGGGCTCAGCAACCCTCACAGATTCCCTCAGGCCTGCTGGATTCATGAAGATTTTAGCTTTTTCAGATTGGCTTCTTGCACGTAAATTCCATCATGTGTTTTCCTGGCTCGATAGCTCATCTCTTTTGTGCACTAAATATAATAATCCATTCTCTGGACATATGATAGTTTGGTTTTTCACATGCCTGCTGAAAGACATCTTGGTTGCTTCTGGATTTTGGAAACGCATAAGTGAAGCTGCTACTGACATCCATGTGCGAGCTTTTGTGTCGCATTCATTTTCAGCTCGTTCGGGTAAACACCGAGGCAAGAGAGCCCAGGCCTGAGCACTTTCGGAACTTCTGCACGCAGTGACCTCACTAACGTGGCTGGGACTGAGACGAGCCCTGAGGCCACACCAGTCAGGAGGGCAAGTGTGGGGAGAAGTCTCGCCTATGGGGGGGACGAGTAGCAAGGTCATGGCGCCAAAGCCCACTGGGAAAGGAAGAATTTCTGATCACTTTTGCAATGGGCTTCACCTTGTGGATGCTTCATGAATTTTTGATGTTTTGCTGAAACTATCAGATTGCTTGATTATTAAGAATAAAAAAAGCCACTGGATTAGGCACTTGTTAGCCAAAGGACCAGGCTGCAGAAACCTGTAACAGTTGAGTTGCAGATCTCTGTTTACCCCCCTCATTTATGAAGGGCTGTTCTGTACCAGGCACTAGGAGAGCAACTGTGACCCAGACGTGGCTCAGCTAGTCCCTGCTCCCGTGAGGGGTTGGGGGCAGACACGAACTAGAATCCAAGCCCCCATGTGGTCCTTGGGCAGCAGCATCAGCTCCCTTGGGAACTGCTTGGGAATGCAGACCCTCAGCCTCTGGATTAGACCCACGGGATCAGGATCCACCACTGAACAAGATCCCTTGGTGATCCACCGGCACGTTGTTCTGGAAAGTGCTGATCTCCTGGGAGCCCTGTGCTGGGACGAGTGGCCCTGCCTGGCCAAGAGTTTCCTGGCACTGCTGGGTGCTCCAGCTTAGAAGGTTTTGTTTTGTTTGTTTTTGATTTTCTTCCATCTAATGGGGACTGAGAGAACAGCAGAGGTCAAAAGGTGCTGGAGCCCCTGTCCTGAGTGGTCGCCTAGCCTGCCCTGCACTGCTCTCTGGCGGCCACGGGACGCCACTGCTGTTTCCCATTGCACATCTCTGCGCCGGGGAGCAGGGACTGAATTGTTGGCAGTGGTGGAGGGAGAGCTGGTTTGTTAGTGTCCTATGATGTGAAGCTCAGGGTCATCCAAGAGCATAAGGGAAGCAGCTTGGAAAACTGGGTTTGGCAGCAGGATGGCAACTTGAGGCTGTCTTTTGCCTGGGGAGGGGCACAGGCTCTGCCTTTGTCCTCACCACACCCTTTCCCCCACTGCTTGCGGAGAGCTCTAGGAGGTGCAGTATGGGTGAGGGAGAAGGAAGAGGAGCTTTGTGCAGCAAAGACGTGCCGGGGAGGTTAGGCCTGGGGAACATGAGACACCTGCCAGGTGATCACTCCCTCCTTTGGGCCCAGGTTTTAAGCAGGTAGAAGCGTGACTGCACTGGGAGGTGGCCACAGGGAGGATGGACTGGAATTGGTGCTGGACGATGAGAGACCACAGAGGGTCCATGCTGCAGTCCAGGCAGCACAGGAGCCTCACAAGGGCTGGGCGTGGGTGGACTGATGCAGATGCTCCTCCCGTATCCCAGAGAGGATCTGAGCCCTAGACTAGCAACTGGCTCCGTTACGGTCTGGGGCAGTGTTACTGAACATATGGCGTGTGTGTTGTTTGTCTTTTAAGACAAGACGTTAATGTATGAAGTTGTTTTTCTAAACTAAAATCTCAGTATTCAGGCTTAGGTGCAGTGTGGATACTTTGCCATAAGTAAGTGATTTTGGGGCTGCAGTTTGGGGCTCATTCTCTAACAGGCTCAGCACCAGTGGTCTAGAGCGTCTGAATAAGGAGACTTGGGACTTGGAAGTGTCCTTCTAGAGAGAGGACGCAGGTCAGAGCGATGTTCAGCTCCCTCAGGCTGCAGCAGCCTGACTCTCTGCCCCCTGCGCGCCCTCAGCTGGCCACTCCCTGAGGCTCCACTGCCACCAGCCTCCTCACTGTGTAGACCTGGCGCTCTCCTGGGACTCGGGGAACCCTCCCGGGGCCCAGTCTCTTTCCTTGTCAACCTCAGTGTCTCTGCCGCAGAGCGACAAGAGCTGGGTCTAGAAGTCACCCCAATTTGGCGTGTGGTCACTGGCTTCTCCGTGAAGGACCGGCCCTACACACCAAACGTGGCACAGGTACTATGTCAGACATTGCTGGTGCCTCTTCTTTGTCCCTTGGTACCCTGGCCCAAGACCCTGCGACCAGCGCGTGTGACTCTTTCCCCCTGAGTTCTCTCCAGGGCTGTGCTGCCCAGTGTAGGAGGCTGGAAGTGCTGGGAACTGAGGTCCTCCAGAATGGCCTCAGACCCCGTGCTGAAGCTGGTGACCCTGGCCCGGCTGCCCTAGGTCAGTGTGTGTACCACGCCGGCCCCAGAGGTCCCGCACCTCCGGGCTCTAGTTGCCTGCTGTCGTGAGGGCTCGGTGTGGTACAGTGGCACACACTCTACTGGCCGGCCCCTTCCTGCTCTGCTCCCCTGTCCACAGCCTTATTAATACCTTCTGCAGTCCTTTCTCAGAATAAACCGTTTGCTCTCAGGTCAGTGATGTGGACTCAAACCCTGGTCTCATCATTTGCTTCTGAGAGAAGCCAAATGAAGAGTGCCCAGCTAGATTGCTTTATTTTCATGGTTTTTGCTTCAGGGTAAGGAGAAAGAGTTCTGGAGGACAGACGGGGGTCTGATGAAGCAGGCACCACCTCCTACAGAGGGGTCGTGAATGAGACTCTAGACAGAGGGTCAAGGCTCTCTCCTAGGCTGCCCCCCACCGGGCTGACGTTAGACACCGGGGCCCTTGCGGGCAACCACAAAGCAGACGCCCTCGTTGTTGGAGCAGGCTTCGGAGTAGCTGATGGGGCGGTGGTCACACCTCAGCACCTGGCAGCCCGCCTCCTGCAAGGCCGACTCCACTGTCTCCTTCTCCAGGTGGAGCCCGAAGAACTTCTTTGGGCCCACCATGTAGTGCTGGGAGCGCAGGGCGGTCATGGTGACCAGGTGCCCGCCTGGCTTCAGCAGGCCCACCAGGCCCCGCATGGCCACGCGGTACGCGTCCACACTGGGACAGGCGCTCTCCAAAGTCAGCAGGGTCAGCACGCAGTCGGCCGGAGGCACCTGCGCCGACCCCAGGGGGTGGGGCTGGGTCACGTCGCACTTGAGCAACCTCGTAACTTTTTCGGAGCCGGGCCTCCTTCTCCTGCCACCTGCTCCTGCAGGGGAGAGTCACAGAGCTGAGATGATAAGGACACGTGGCTGTGATATGGAGCAGACACAGCAAGTGACCGAGATGATACTGTGATAAACACCACCATGAGGACTACTCCCAGATCCCTTGGGCAAAGCCCGTAATTTAACCTGTTCCACAAATAAATGTTTGAGGGAGATGTTATTTCTTTCACTTTAAAGATGGGTAAACTATGGGTCAGAGGGTTAGCTCAGTGGTTCTGGCGCCTGCCTCGCAAGCGCAAGGTCCTGAGTTCAATCCCCAGTAACCACATACAATGCTGGGCGTGGAGACTCACGCCCACCAGCAATCAATACCGCATACCACAGTGCCGGGCGTGGTGGCTCATGCCTGTAATCCCAGCACTCGGGAGGCAGAGGCAGGAGGATTGCTGAGTTCGAGGCTTGCCTGGGCTACATAGTGAGCTCAGAGCCAGCCTGAACTACAAAGCAAGACCCTGTCTCAAAAAAAAAAAAAAAAAAAAAAGATGGGGAAACTAAGGCCCAGATCTGCTCAAGTTTACTCAGCTCTAGTGTTGGTGGATTTTATATTTTATTACTCTCTCCTTCACTTCCTCTACCTTCTTAACAAATAATTGTTGGTATATTTCATTATTAATTTTAAGTGGTAAAGTATATATGATAAAACTTGCCATTTTGATAAGTTTTAATTGTACTATTTAGTAGTATTAATTGTGCTTGTGATGTTATGCAACCATCATCAGTATTTCTTCCCAGAATGTTTTTATTGCTCTCTATGGAAACTCTGTACTCATTAAGCGCTGATTCCCCTGCCCCCAGGTCCCCTCCCACAGCCCTGAGGAGCTGCTCATCTACTGCCTCTGTGATTTCCTTCTGTGGGGATTTCACGTCTGAGGCCCAGGGAGTGCGTTCTTCATGTTCTTATGTCCTGGGCCCCTTGTTCGGGGACGAGCACCCCTTCTTCAGCTTGCTGGGGCTGTACCCCTGGTCTTCGCTTTCTTCCAGTCTCCCACAGAAGCTCCTCCTGGTCTGACCTGAACATGGCCCTCTTGATGGCTCCCAGAGTGCATCTCCAGTCTGAAGTCCCCTCTGAGTCCCAGAGCGCACACTTTGCCTGGGCACTACCCATGATTCCTCACTGCTCCAATGTCCACACATTCATAAACAGTTGGCTCCACTACAGGTGGTCCCACCTGGTTGGTGCTGTGTCAGCGGGCTAGACACCCCTGTAAGTTTGCCTGCCTCATCTCCTAAGTTATCCTCAGCTGGCAGTGTGATGAGCTACTCTCTAAGACATATGGACTCCACCACCCCCTTCCTTCTCCAGTGCTCTTGAGGCTGAAGATCTTTAAGTGCTGGGGAAGCCACTCACTCAGGCTACTCCTAGAAGTGCTAGCTAATCTGGAGAGGCAGCTTGTTGGCTGAGAGATGCCTGTATCAGCAAAACATACTTCTGAGTGTGTCTGAGTAGGTCAAGAGTTATGACTTTCGGGCCTATGAGGTTTGATCAAAATATATGGTAACATTAAAAACTAAGTACAGTAAAAGATATATTACTGTTAACCTCTCTCAAAAGACACCAGCCCATTTCACACACACACACGCACTCAGCTCAGGGCTCTTACCACTTTTGGAAGCAGTTCTAGAAATCTTTCCTGAGTGCCTTTACCAGGTAGGGTAGCAATTTAAGTGACTGGAGCTCCTAAGTGCCATCCAATGGAAAACCAGGGTTATAAAAGCATTAAAGTATGTCCCTACTTATTTAGTTCACCAGATCTGGCACTGTGCAACTTCTGGCTCTTCCCTAGAGTCAAAATGACCATGAAAGGTTAGCATTCTGAATCAAATCAGGACACTGAAATGCCCCTGACAGTACCCTTAGGACATGAAAGAGTTTCAGGTCTGCTTCAGAGAATGGCAAGAGTGATGGGGTCAGTGTGTTCAGTAGTAGAGAGAGCAGTTTGAGGTACTTAAACACTCACCCTATTTTTTGCTTGCACCATATGTGTCTAGTCCCCAGCCCCTTCCCCTGAGCTCTCCAGCTGCTCATTGCTTCCTGGTCACCATGAAGTGAGCAGCTGTCCTCCGCCAGACCCTTCCTCCATGCTGCTTCTTCCTGGAGCCAGCTGACCATAGACTGAAACTTCTGAAACTATGGCCAAAGCTAATCTCTCCTCCTTCAAGCTGTACATATCAGGTGTTCCATCCCAGTAAGGAAAGGAGATGAAACACAATGTCCTACCCAGCCCAGCACCAGTGGTTGCAGGTCTTCCTGAGACCTCACTGAAGTCCTCCCTGGCACCTCGTGTTTATCTGAGTCTCCTTTCTAGTTGGGTGAGGTTGCCTTCTCCACTGAAGTGTGAGCTCTGGGGTACATGACGCCTTTCCTGTGGGCCCCAGGATGCTCAGCATGTGCTCTTGGAAAGATAGTGGGAGTGGATGCAGAGTGGTGCTTGGATGTCGCCTGCCCCAGGCTTCCTGCCAGTGAAGGAGTCAGGTTCTGCTGTCCAAGGTCAGGACAGGATCTCCCAGTTCTCTTCTTTATTCTGCTCTGAGTAGACCAGAGGTCACTGCAACCCTGGGCCTCAGCTGCCTCTGCTGTGGAATGGGCAGGAGTTCTGCCTCCTCACACCCTGTGCTTGCTCTCTGTGAGCTAGAGTGGGCACAGTGTGCAGGTGGCCGGTGCAGGTGGGGCAGCCAGGATGGGGCTGAGTGGACGGGAGCTAGGAGGAGGGTGAAGAGAGATGTTCAGCGAGCTGGTGGGCACGGACACTGTCCCAGATGGTGGCTGGCCATGGTGGCATGGGTGGGAATGCGGTACCTGTCTCCCTCCAGCTCACACACGTATTGCACAGCTGGAGACCAGTCATACGCCCCGGGCTCCTTCCTCAGCCACTTCTCCAGCTCCCTCAGGTTCTGCTGGTTGTAGTCCGAGGTGATAATCTCACTGAAGACCTCACAGGCTGAGAGCAGCTGGTAGATGGTGGGGCCAGTGCCAATGTCGATCAACACGTCACCGCACACTCCTCCTGTCAGGACACCACTGGGAGCCTTGGGGAGTGGGGGAGGGGCAGCCCTGCCTTCCTGGGACTCAGGCTCTCTAGGGCACGCAGAGGTGCCTGGGCTGCCTTCACCTCGCCCCTTCCCCCACAGGGGAGGCGGATTCACACCTGAGGCTGAGATAGTGAGGCTGGAGGTGAGCTCAGGCTGGACCTCCTGGACCCCCTAGGACTAATGGGGCCCTAGTAGTGTAGGTGCTGGCTTTCTGGACAGGCTAGGACTGACTTCCTGTTTGAAGCTGGTCTGTTTCCTACGAAGTTCTGACAGGAACCTACTGGGCTTACTCTATAGGGAAGCCGTGGGGACAGAGCTGGGTAAAGCTTGAACTGGGCCAGGGGCTCATGACTGGCTCAGCCAACCCAGAAGCGAGGGTCAAGGCAGCGAGTCAGAGCAACAGGCAGCACTGAGCCAATGCTCTCTAACCCAGCATCCTCCCTCCAGCCTTCTCCCTCATACCCACTGTCCATCCACAGGACTCAGGGCCAACTGCCAGCTCCAGGGCATCTCAGATTTCCCCAGGAGCACTAAGCTTCCTGTGCTCTGTTCCTGGGAATGTCCTTGATGCACTTTCTTGGAACCGATTACAAGATTAGATAAGGTTTGGGGGCGTGAGCCACCTTTTGGGTCATGCTGTGTGTGCCCTGCTGAACTGTGCACCACAGCCCCTCGTGCAAGCTTCCTGCTGTTGCTACTTCCAACCGGCTGGGCCACCCTTCCCCCTCCCCCCCAGGGTGAGCCTCAGTCTCCCCTGGGGTGCACTGAGGAATTTGATAGTTAATCTCTACTGGTTCACCCAGTTCTGGTGCCTCAGAACAATCCTTTGTAAACTGAACTCTGCGGTTTGGCTTTGGGTATCCATTAACTCTACCCTCCCCCACAATGGGTAATGGTGAGAATCAAACCTAGGGCCTCACACATGCTAAGGCCAGTCCCTCCATTTCCTGTTTTTTAAAGAAGTGGAAGCATGTGTGTGTAGGAATTTTTGTCAGATTCCCAGAGGGATGCAAGAGCCAGGAAGGCTGCAAGACTCCACTTTTGTGCCTCGCAGAACAAGAGGCAGGTAGAGCAGTCAAGCAGCAGGCAGCTCTCTGAGGCCCGTTCTTTCACGTTCTCCCAGCCCGGGCCAGTTCGGGGGTCCCCCTCTCCATTTCACAGGGGAAGAAATGAAGGCTGCTGAGCACAGACCCAAGCCCAGCGCTTTGGTCTCCAAGGCCAGGGTTCTGTGTCCAGCGGCTGCCACTTGGCAGAGGGCGTGGCGGGCAGGCTGGTGGCCAGGACGGCTGGCCGCCTCCGCAGCACCCTTGGAGCACAGACTCGCGGCTCGTCTGCTGTGACCCCCAAGCTGTACCAGCAGCCCCGCGGACCCATCCACTCACCTGCAGTAAAGGTCTGGAAGAGGTTTTCCAGGTTAAATTTCAGGATCTCGTTTTCGGCCATGGTGCCCGAGTCAAAGGCATAGTAGGTGGCCAGATAGTCTTTGGGATCAAACTCCTTCTCATAGTCCTCTCCTGCGTACAGTCTCCCTTGCATCCTGGCACGACTGCCTGCTCCTCTGCCCAGCTATGCCCACACTTTCCTCCCAGCCTCTTCCCCGCGGGAGTTTTGTAACCTTCTCGGCCCGCCTCCCTCTCCTGGATGGCCGCAAATCCGAACATAGGAAGCCAATGTGGCGGGGCTGAATTTTCTGGCTGGAGTTTATCTATTTGGTAAATTGTCAAGAACATGGGAATACCACAGGGTCACGGTGCCGGCCCTTTGGTGTTCCTGCTTCCCGGGAGCTGGAGTTTTGAGGGCTGCTGGGGGTGGAGAGGGGAGGGAGTTACAGAGACACGGCACACAGGGAGACAGGAGCAAAGCGGTAGACAGAGGCAAGGAGAGGCCAGGGGTCTGCAGCAGTTCAAAGTTGCTTCCCTCTTGGGAAATAAGGAGCGGAAAAGCCCCTTGGGCTGAGGAAACAGGATCCAGAGATGGTCGTGATTTTACTGAACGGAGTCAGTGAGCTTGTTCTTAAAAGCAGATCATCTGTTGCTGAGTTTAGTTTTGTTCACTTTATCCATTCACCTACTCAAGTCTTTCGTGTTCTTTATTTTGTTTTACTGCTTAATTTATTTTTAAACTTATGCTTTACATATTTTGTCATAAATATTTCTTACATTCATCATAGGGATTTTGTACCTGTACATCTTGATTCTTTTTTGCCCATTTTCCTCTCTTCCATTCAATTCTTCTTCCCCTTCCTGTTAAGAAAAACTTTGTTTCCATCATTTTTTTGTTCTCTTTTTTCCTTTTCCCTTTCTTCCGTTTCACGTCCTCCTTTATTTTTCTCCCTCCCATTTAGACATGTTCTTCATCATATTTCCTAGTATCTATCATGCATTTTGGTCCTTATTTACCCTTTGGGTTTCTCACAAAAGAAAAATAATGTCATTTCTAAACTTGAGTATTTATCAACCTTTTCTTTTTGACTAGTGCAGGAGTAAATTGAAGCAGGGTCCCTGAAAATTCATGGGAACCCTCAAGTTTAGACTAAGTGTGGCTGTGTACACACACACACACACACACACACACGTACACACATGCACACATAAAGTAAAACTGGGAAAACTGAAATAAGATCAGTAGCTGGTATCATTAATAATACTTGGTTTTGAACTTGAATTATTGCTCTAGAAGACATCTCTCCGGCAAGAGGCTGGGTAAGGTCATGATCTTTCTCATTACTTACCAAGCACCTTTGAACTTCCTAACAGAGTGTGTGGTGTGATTAAAAAAAA